>LBNU01015782.1:132455-181026 GCA_014162995.1 Artemisia annua
AAAAAAAAAACCGGTTTGTATTTGCACCTCTACCTATTAGACTACGCCCAACCCTAAGAGCAAGCACAATGGTAACTTGAGTTATTCTTCAACTCAGTGTCACGTCAGCGTACGTCAGCTTTAACACAATAACCTTAACTCAGAAAAAAAACACCCACATCAATAACTCAGCTTTAACTCAACTATTTTCAAATTCACCCCCTAAACTAAAACCAACAATTCATTTAATAAACCACATAACATTAAAATTTAAACATTACAATACGAAATATAAAATAACAAGAACAACGATTAAGAAAAAAAACCGAAACATAGGAAATTAAAACATACGAATTACAACTACTTATTCATCGTCTTCGGAATATTCTTTTTCATGTTGTTGTTGGCGTTGAAGACGTTTCTGCCAAACATGCTCCATAAGGTCTCGTTGGAGTTGAGTATGCATTCCTGCGTCGCGAATTTCCCTTGTCTTGCGCCTCTGCGTATCACACCTGTCGATCCACCTTTGTTGACTCAAATTTGGTGTCGGATCCACCCACATTCTGCCATACTCACGGAGTTTAAAGTTTTGATCTTTTAGAATCATGTTATGCAAAATAATGCAGGTATACATGATTCGTCGTATCTTGACAATTTCCCATGCTCGTGCCGGTTGTTGTAGTATACCCCAACGTCCTTGTAGCACACCAAAAGCACGTTCGATATCCTTGCGTTCACTTTCTTGCTTCCTTTTAAAATAACTATGTTTCTCGTCAGTCGCTGCCGAGAAGGATTTGACGAAAGTTGACCACTGTGGGTAAATTTCGTCAGCTAAGTAATACCCCTGTTCATATCTTCTTCCATTTACCATGTAGGGTGCCCTTGGGGATTCGTTAGCAAGAATGCTGTCGAACAAGTTAGAGTTTTCTAAAACATTAATATCATTATTTGCCCCTGCCATACCAAAAAATGCATGGCAAATCCACAAATCTTGTGAAGCAACATCTTCAAGCATTAACGTTGGGTATCTTTTATCACCCCTACCAAATTGCCCCTGCCAAGCCACCGGACAATTTTTCCACGCCTAATGCATGCAATCAATGCTACCAAGCATACCCGGAAAACCATGTTGACGTTCATGCAATTCGTAAATATGTTGAATGTCGGACCATGTTGGTGATCTTAAAAACTCATGCATATACAAATCCATAACACACATGTTAAAATTATCAAGACAAAGACGTGAAGTAGTCTCACCCATTTGCAGATACTCATCGAACGCATCTGGGGCGGTGCCGTACGCCATTTGGCGTATTGCAGACGTACACTTCATAAGTGCACTAATACTCCCTCGACCCGTACAATCGGGTCCTAACTTAAAGTATTTAAAGTGATCTGGAATATCATCGGATTCGTAAGATTCAATACCTTTGACTATTTGTAAAAATAGTTTCCGGCTTTAACGAAATAGTCGTTTTGCAAACGTTCCTCAGCAATCTCACGTTCACGATATATGTGGGTACGGGGCACAAAAGGATGAGCTTCTTCTTCTTCTTCTTCTTGTTGTAAGCGCTGATGTAACTCGAATGCATTAACCATAAACTGTATGTCTTCTTCGTCATCAATGTCTGACCAACTCGGACCAAATTCGTTATTTTGATTTGGATCCATTATGAGTGAAGAATGTTTTTTTTTCTTATATAGGAAGTATAAAGAGTGGAGAATTAGTAGTGGATGTATGAAAAATATGTATGTGTTTAGTTGGTATTTATAGNTTTTTTTTTTTTTTTTTTTTTTTTTTTTTTTATTCAATATTGGCTTTAACGTGGCGTTAGTATACTAACGTGCCACGTTAACGCCCCAATAACGCAGCCATGTGCATCGCCTAACGCCTTATAACGCGCGTTAAAGGACCCCCAACGTGCCTTTGCACGTTACCACTGTGGGTGCTCTTAGCCACCAATAAAGTATAATAATGCTTTGTAGTTTATAACCACTTACTTATCAACTACTCCATAAATAATACTATAATACTTGCGGGGAATTCTATAATCCAACATGGTATCAAACTTTTTGGTATGATTCTCGAACCTAATAGGCCACTTTGAGTCGTCACCTCTAAACTACCCCGTCAAATCTTAGTCGTCGTCGTATATTTAATCATAAAAAAAATGCAACCCACTGTTTCGATAACTCCCAAACCATAAGGAGTTAACTGACGTTGTCAGCGCCATTAGCTTCATAATTAAATTCAAAAGAAAATTATACCGAAATTGCAACTGTAGCCTCGACAACGTGGTGTCACACGCCGTAACAAGCCGCTGGCTTCAAATATAAATAATAAGAGCTCTAAAATTTTAAATTCATTATTTGTATCACATTTATCGAATTCAAACTATCACATTTTAGTTCAGTATATATAGTTCTCTTTTTATGTTTTGAGGTCTTTAAACTTTTCATAGGTAAAACTTTGTAAACTCTGGTTATAATATCTATACAGTGTTCACTTTCACAAAAAATAAAAAAATAAAACAATAATAATAATAATAATAATAATAATAATAATAATGTCATATTTTTATTTTTCTTTTATATTTAAATAATAATAATATCTATTCAACCTTTAAAATATTCCAACCATCACATTTTAACATTTTTCTTTTACATTTAAATAATAGTTTAAGTCGTAAATTAGCTAACACAACTAACGTGTTTGTGCTAAGGTTAGTGTTTGGGCGTATAAACATGCCGGTGGGTGTAACATGCCAGAATTGCAAAACACACTGAAAAAATTGTCATATTGCATAAGAAAACACACATATCTTCCTATGAATATATAAGAACGTATAGGAGATGTTGGGTGGTTTCTATTTTCAACACATCAATTAGAATGAAATTCGTATGTTTTATTTATTTGTTGTGGTTTAACTAAACATTTGATTTAGTTAACTTTCAAGTTAATTTAAACCATGAAAATGGTCTTAATTCTTAAATAATTAATTTAAATAATTTATTAAAATTTAAAATTATTTAAAAATAATAATAATTCAAATTTATAGCGAGCAAGATCACTTGTTGTGGTCGCTATAGGTTTGGCGCGAACAACTCAACTAACCTTTAGCGTTGGAATTGTGGCCAAAAGTTTTGATCAAAAACGGGGCCAAGAAAGTTGGATTTTTGTCATTTAGTTATAGGTGGGCGTCACAAGAAGTGGCGTAGTGTAACCCTGCAAAAGATTAACAACAAGTGAGTCGTCAATGTTACAAATAAATTTGTTGTTTTCTTTTTCTGGAACGTTTAGAATTAATTACTTTAGTAAAGCTAATATCATTGATAAAAGATGATGGAAAATTGCACAGAAAGTAAAAAGGTTTAAATTAGGCAATAAATTACAGTAAGATACAATTAGTAATATACAGTAATAGTATTAAATGTTGTTGTGAGTGTGTAATTTAGGGGAAATAATGGGATGGCCACATGTGATGTGCGGGACGTGGATGTTGGGATCCTACGTGGCATGGGACACGTGTGCAATCCTTTTAACCAAGTGTGTCAAACCTTGTTAATTTTGGTGTCTGCATACATACAACTCAACGTACGTTACTTAATTGATGACGGACTCTGTGTTGTACGTACCTCATGAATCATAAATAAATGCATTAACTATTACGTGGACTAATTTGTTAAGTTGGTCGTACGTGTATATATATATATATAGGGTATGAAGAGTACTGTGAATCATATCGGGCATCAAATATACTAGCTAGCGTACGTGCTTTGTCTGAACTATAAGTTATGGCTTCAAAAATAAGCGATGAGACGACGGAATGTAAGGTGGAGGAGGTGTCGTTGGTTGTGCCTGAAACCGACGATCCTTCACTGCCTGTGCTGACATTTCGAGCATGGACACTTGGTGTGGCTTCATGCACCCTTCTGATATTCCTAAACACTTTCTTCACATACCGAACACAGCCTTTAACCATATCTGCTATTCTTATGCAAATAGCTGTGTTGCCAATTGGCAAGTTCATGGCTGCCACTTTGCCCACCAAAGATATTCATTTCATGGGTTATAATTTTAGCCTCAACCCGGGTCCATTCAACATGAAGGAACACGTGATCATCACGGTGTTTGCAAACTGTGGGGTGTCAATGGGTGGAGGTGATGCATATTCTATCGGTGCTATTACGGTTATGAAAGCTTATTATAGACAGAGTTTGAATTTCATTTGTGCCTTGCTCATTGTTTTGACAACTCAGGTAATTAACATTTTTTATTATTTATATATATTGGTGAAGTAGAATATTATATTATATAGTGACTTAATGATGGATATGATATTGTTGCAGATTGTAGGATATGGATGGGCAGGGATGTTGAGGAGGTACTTAGTTGATCCTGTGGAAATGTGGTGGCCTGCAAACCTTGCTCAGGTTTCGCTCTTCAGGTATATATCTAGCAACCTTGTTCAATTCAGTCTAATATATGCTGTGTTGTTGTTCTGAAAAGTTTTCGACTAACTTATGTTGTTGGTGTTTGGATGAGCAGAGCACTGCATGAGAAGGAGAACAAAGCAGATGGGTTGATGACAAGAATGAGATTTTTCATGATTTTCATGGCTGCTAGTTTTGCTTATTATGCTTTTCCGGGTTATCTTTTCCCAATCCTCACTTTCTTCTCATGGGTTTGTTGGGCGTGGCCACACAGTATCACCGCACACCAGATCGGTTCTGGTTACCACGGCCTTGGTGTAGGTGCTTTCACCCTTGATTGGGCAGGCATTTCAGCTTACCATGGAAGTCCACTAGTCACACCCTGGACATCTATTCTCAATATCGGTGTTGGCTTCATCATGTTCGTGTACATCATCGTTCCTATCTGTTACTGGAAGTACAACACATTTGATGCCCAAAAGTTCCCAATATTCTCTAATAAGCTATTCACAGGCACCGGCCACAAGTATGACACCACTAGAATCTTGACCCCTCAGTTTGACCTTAATATTGCTGCATATGAGACTTATAGTAAGCTCTACTTGAGTCCTCTCTTTGCACTCTCAATTGGATCAGGATTTGCCAGGTTCACAGCCACCCTCACCCATGTCGCCCTTTTTCATGGCGCGTACGTATTAGTATTTAATCTTTTTTCTTTATTTGTTTCTGTATGGTTGCAAGTGTTTGATGATGCTGATATTTTATATTATATTATGTTCAGGGATATATGGAAGCAGAGTAAATCTGCAGCAAAGAATGTAAAATTGGACATCCATGCAAAACTGATGAAGACTTATAAGCAAGTTCCTCAATGGTGGTACCTTGTTTTGTTACTAGGGAGCATTGGTTTATCGCTTGCGATGTGTTTTGTGTGGAAAGAAGATGTGCAACTCCCATGGTGGGGTTTTCTCTTTGCTTTCGCTCTCGCTTGGATTGTTACTCTTCCCATTGGTGTCATTCAGGCAACCACCAACCAGGTAGCAACTCTTGGTTACTGATACATATATACTTATTTCTTGTTTCTAACTATTAACGTGCTATGCTAATTTTGTATAACAAACACAGCAACCTGGATATGACATTATCGCACAATTTATAATTGGTTATGTGTTGCCTGGGAAGCCTATCGCAAATTTGCTTTTTAAGATCTATGGGCGAATCAGTACTGTTCACGCTCTCTCCTTTTTATCAGACCTTAAGCTTGGGCACTACATGAAAATCCCACCTCGATGCATGTTCACAGCTCAGGTATTGTTGTAGCTCCCTGCTACCAAATTACCACTGCCTAGTGGATCAATAGGACATCATCAATGTGCATTAATTAATATGTATATTTGTTAATTTATATATGATTAGTTGGTGGGAACTCTAGTTGCTGGGACAGTTAATCTTGCAGTATCATGGTGGATGTTGGAGAACATTGAGAATATATGTGATATTGAGGGTCTTCATCCGGAGAGTCCATGGACATGCCCAAAATACCGAGTAACATTTGATGCTTCTGTTATATGGGGACTCATTGGGCCACAACGACTGTTTGGACCCGGAGGCTTGTACAGAAACCTTGTGTGGCTGTTCCTTGTGGGAGCATTCTTACCTGTTCCTGTTTGGATCCTGAGTAAGATTTTCCCCGAAAAGAAATGGATTTCCTTGATTAACATACCTGTTATATCCTATGGTTTTGCTGGGATGCCACCCGCAACCCCTACAAACATAGCAAGTTGGCTTATCACTGGAATGCTGTTTAACTACTTTGTCTTCAAGTACCGCAAACAATGGTGGCAAAAGTACAATTATGTCCTCTCGGCTGCACTTGATGCTGGCACAGCTTTCATGGGCGTGGTCTTGTTCTTTGTGCTTCAAAATGAGGGGGTTGATTTAAAATGGTGGGGATCAAAGCCAGACCACTGTCCATTGGCTACTTGTCCAACGGCCCCGGGAATTAATGTTACTGGGTGCCCCATTTTCTAGCATATATTGTACGTAGTAATCAAATAACCGGATTATCCTGGTTACTCATCAATATTTTGTTAGATAAATGTGATCCAAACATTGGCTATTAATTACAAGATACTGTGATTAATTTCCTTTGGTAGTAATGTTTTAGTTTTAATACTTGCTTTGGTAGTAATATTCATCTATGACAGCATGTTCAAATAAAACCCGAGAGGTTCGGGTTAGTTAACCTTCCTAGCTCGTTTCCATCTCCCCAACCCAAAAAATATATAATCAAAGTTATATAAAAGTCATTTTTAAAATTCCTACCTATATATTTATTGTTGCATTATCTTTATATATGCTATGATCTTTTATAGTGTATTTTCAAAGTGTATTACAATTAGTTATGGTTATCCTTGAATATATATTTGGCGCCTTCAAAGTATGTACGTTCACTCATGCCTTCGTCTCATATTTATCATGCACCTTTTAATTCGAGTTGAATTCATAAAAGGGTCGACACAAATAACTAATACATTCATAACACCTGTCTGGGAAAGTTTCAATTTTTTGACACGATTAAGTAAATGTGTCGTGTTAGGGTTAGAATATATGAACGAGTCAACACAAATCTCGTAACCCGGATACAAATCAGCTCGATTGCCACCCCTTNTTATCTTTTTTTCTTTATTTGTTTCTGTATGGTTGCAATTAAGTGTTTACGTATTATATTATGTTCAGGGATATATGGAAGCAGAGTAAATCTGCAGCAAAGAATGTAAAATTGGACATTCATGCAAAACTGATGAAGACTTATAAGCAAGTTCCTCAATGGTGGTACCTTGTTTTGTTACTAGGGAGCATTGGTTTATCGCTTCTGATGTGTTTTGTGTGGAAAGAAGATGTGCAACTCCCATGGTGGGGTTTTCTCTTTGCTTTCGCTCTCGCTTGGATTGTTACCCTTCCCATTGGTGTTATTCAGGCAACCACCAACCAGGTAGCAACTCTTGGTTGTTACTGATACATATATACTTATTTCTTGTTTCTAACTATTAACATGTTATGCTAATTTTGAATAACAAACACAGCAACCTGGATATGACATTATCGCACAATTTATAATTGGTTATGTGTTGCCTGGGAAGCCTATCGCGAATTTGCTTTTTAAGATCTATGGGCGAATCAGTACCGTTCACGCTCTCTCCTTTTTATCAGACCTTAAGCTTGGGCACTACATGAAAATCCCACCTCGATGCATGTTCACAGCTCAGGTATTGTTGTTGCTCCCTGCTTGCAAATTCCCACTGCCTACCATCAATGTGCACTAATTAATATGTATATTTGTTAATTTATACTGTATATGATTAGTTGGTGGGAACTCTAGTTGCTGGGACAGTGAATCTTGCAGTATCATGGTGGATGTTGGAGAACATCGAGAACATATGCGATATTGAGGGTCTTCATCCGGAGAGTCCATGGACATGCCCAAAATACCGAGTAACATTTGATGCTTCTGTTATATGGGGACTCATTGGGCCACAACGACTGTTTGGACCCGGAGGCTTGTACAGAAACCTTGTTTGGCTGTTCCTTGTGGGAGCATTCTTACCTGTTCCAGTTTGGATCCTCAGTAAGATTTTCCCCGAAAACAAATGGATTCCCCTGATTAACATACCTGTTATATCCTATGGTTTTGCTGGGATGCCACCCGCAACCCCTACAAACATAGCAAGTTGGCTTATCACTGGAATGATGTTTAACTACTTTGTCTTCAAGTACCGCAAACAATGGTGGCAAAAGTACAATTATGTCCTCTCGGCTGCACTTGATGCTGGCACAGCTTTCATGGGTGTGGTCTTGTTCTTTGTGCTTCAAAACGAGGGGGTTGATTTAAAATGGTGGGGATCAAAGCCAGACCACTGTCCATTGGCTACTTGTCCAACGGCCCCAGGAATTAATGTTACCGGGTGCCCCATTTTCTAGCATATATTGTACGTAGTAATAAGATAACCGGATTATCCTGGTTACTCATCAATTTTGTTAGATAAATGTGATCCAAACATTGGCTATTAATTACAAGATACTGTGATTAATTTCTTTTGGTAGTAATATTTTAGTTTTAATACTTGCTTTGGTAGTAATGTAATATTCAACTCTTTTGATCCTACATCTGCATACAAACACCATCATCTATGACAGCATGTTCAAATAAAACCCGAGAGGTTCGGGTTAGTTAACGTTCCTAGCTTGTTTCCATCTCCCCAACCCAAAAAATATATGATCAAAGTTATATAAAAACATATTCATTTTTTAAAATTCCTACCTATATATTTTATTGTTGCATTATTATCTTTATATATGTTATGATCTTTTATAGTGTATTTTCAAAGTGTATTACAGTTAGTTATGGTTATCCTTGAATATATATTTGGCGCCTTCAAAGTATGTACGTTCACTCGTTCGTCTCATATTTATCGTGCACCTTTTAATTCGAGTTGAATTCATAAAAGGGTCGACACAAATAACTAATACGTTCATAACACGTGTCTGGGTAAGTTTCAATTTTTGACACGATTAAGTAAATGTGTCGTGTTAGGGTTATGAACGAGTCAACACAAATCTCGTGACCCGAATACAAATCAGCTCGATTGCCACCCCATAATGCAAGATGTAGCTAGCGTGGCCTAACAAAATGAGCGATGATCATATATCAATGAATTCAATTCGTTGTACTTGCCATTAAATGCAAATCTTATCACAATACAACTTTTTAACAAACATCATTGTTTGTTTGCTTAAGCAAGTATAAGTTGTTTCACGCCCTTTAATTTCGAGTAGATAATACAAGCAACACAACACTATATATAGTATATATGTCTATTTATGTACGTATTTCTCTCATGAACACACACGTACTGGTAAACAAAGATAAACGTCGGAAACAAGATTCAACAACTCATCACTTTTGTGACCTTAGCGCCATCATATCGTGCATAAGTTGTGATGACCGGCCTCTACCTAGTTAATTAGTTACAAAATGTGTAGTGTGGGTTTTCCTTCCCCTGAATGGATGTGAAGGTCTTTTATGTGTCGTCAGATGGATCCCATGACTAGAGTAAGCGCGAATTCCATTTCCTGATGATGATAACAACTCTATCCGTTTGTGTTTATAATTAGTTAAGGCTGATTGGTGGCAAGGAGATTTCTTCGGTAGGCCAAGAATTCTAACAAAACATCTCTTTTCCATGTTTGGAATTGCATGAAGATGCGAAGGAAGATCAATATGAAAATCTCCATACTGATCGGTTTTGCCTTTTATTAACCAGTTTGATGATTTGCTTGTTTTCCTGTGAACACTAGTATGACGACACGAAACTCCCACCAATGCTCCTGAATGTAAATACAGTTAAATGATAATAATCGTTTTATAACAGTTCTGATTAATTGACTGCCATGCATATACATACCAGGGATCGGACGCGACTCAAGGGGAGAATTTTTACGTAAAAAAGCATCACAGAGTAAGGACCCGGCGACCACCACAGTAGAGAGCTTCTCTTCTCCGTATCCAGCGAGTCTTGTCAACTCATCTGTTGTGGCGAACTCCACCACAGGGTTACGAATAATCATGTCACGTGGCCTGACACCCATGGCTGGAGCTCCGCCGCCAATGATGAAAGATATTATGAACATGTAACCTTGAAAATGGATCCTCATCATGACCACCACCTTTTGTGTTGAATCAAAATTTATGTGTTATGTGTGTGGAGATAATGAAAAGCTATTCGTTTGCATTGCAATGTTGTATTGAGAGGGTTTACATATTTATACTAGTAGTACATTATATTGTGATGGCGTCTTTAATTTGCACTTGACTTTCTTTTATTATTAAGAGTACATTATTACCCTTTAACTATGTATCCTCTTTCTGGTCAACTATGACCTTTGACCAGTGCCTTCTACCCAATTTTTATAGGTAAACTTCCACAAATACACACAGAATATATAAAATGGATTAACCACATATGTATGATAATAGTCAATGTACCATAGCCGTAACAGGTCTAGAGGGGAAGCAAGGTTATGCGACACTTGGATTTCAGTTTTCTAATTAAATATACTCCCTCCGTCCCATATTTATAGTTCATCTTTCTTTTTTCGGTCGTCCCAAAATAATTGTCCACTTCTATAAATAGATAGAGAATATAGATCAAGTTTACCATATTACCCTCATTTGAGGTTATTATTACAAACTTTAAAGAAGTTAGAAATTAATTGGTTAATGGTAAAACTGTCTTTGTGCAAAAAGTAAGAAAGAGAAAGTTGTGATAATGATGTTTTTTTTAAACTGTGTATTTTCTGTCTGTGGACAATAATTCTGGAACGGAGGTAGTAGAAATTTAGAGTGGACCTTAATTATGGAGACTAGACTTTATACATCTTGTTTGTTCAACTGTTTTGGTTTTATTGATTTTCATAAATGCCATCTTCTTAGTTATTTTTATCTGTTTTGGCGATAGACAATAGAACCACGTACAAATATATACGGTGATCAGAGGGTATTTGCGTCTATTAATATCAAGAGCTTTAGTAGGAAGAAAAAGAGGGGTATATGGGTAAAATGGCAAAGGGGAGTTTACCACAAAAACAAGAGAAGAAAAAAGAAGAAGTAGGTAGCCAACTTGTATCTCCACAAGTATTCTTTAAATCCTACAAACATTCACTATCATATCTTAGTCAAGCCTGCCCTATCTATATTTACTTCATCATCACTATTAAACAATATATTCTTCAGTTTATATTTTCTTTTATATATCCAATCTGCAGCCACCAATTGCAAACAACAGTAAGCCTTAAAGGTTAAAACTATAACGATTTTGGCTCATTTGAGATGTTCCAAAGGGTGAACCTTCCTGCAGCCATGCATTTGTTTGCGTGGAAGTATGGATTAATCACAGATCAACAATGAAAAGAAAAACGACAACATGGAAAAATTTATGAGGGTGTGAAATATAAAACCTAAATATTTTCTTATACGCGTGTTTGGTTAATTTTTTTGGCAGGAGTCGAAAGCATTCTATAGATATGGATTGATTTAGTATGTAATTCCTTGTTCTTTTCTTGCTAGGTCCTTGTTAGCTTTAATAGAATGCCGCCGTTACTAATTAAACAGAGTATATGTGGGGGGTGAGTTCACCTGGTGCCTTCGTCACATGCAAATATATACTACAGAATTAGTGGCTTCTGGTAAAAGAAGCAACTATATATGTCCGCCTACGATGGATTTTTCATTTTTGTTGAATTGAAATGCAAGGTACAGTTTATAATAGTTCTCCAATCTCCACTATTAGCTGAACAATAATCACAATTCACAAATGCAAGTAAATATGTCAATGGTTAGACCAACTGAAATTAAATCCCATGCATGTTAATTTGTAGCTTTTTTGCTATTTCTAAACACTCATAGTGATCGATGTTTAATAAATATATAAGACAACCATGCATATGTGCCGAATATATACAAGCAAAAAGAATCTCCTTAGAAGGTTTGAGANACATTAAAAGTACATTATTACCCTTTAACTATGTATGCTCTTTCTGGTCAACTATGACCTTTGACCAGTGCCTTCTACCCAATTTTTATAGGTAAACTTCCACAAATACACACAGAATATATAAAATGGATTAACCACACATATGTATGATATTAGTCAATGTACCATAGCCGTAACAGGTCTAGAGGGGAAGCAAGGTTATGCGACACTTGGATTTCAGTTTTCTAATTAAATATAGAAATTTAGAGTGGACCTTAATTATGGAGACTAGACTTTATGTTCATATACATCTTGTTTGTTCAACTGTTTTGGTTTATTGATTTTCATAAATGCCATATCTTCTTAGTTATTTTTATCTGTTTTGGCGATAGACAATATAGAACCACGTACAAATATATACGGTGATCAGAGGGTATTTGCGTCTATTAATATCAAGAGCTTTAGTAGGAAGAAAAAGAGGGGTATATGGGTAAAATGGCAAAGGGGAGTTTACCACAAAAACAAGAGAAGAAAAAAGAAGTAGGTAGCCAACTTGTATCTCCACAAGTATTCTTTAAATCCTACAAACATTCACTATCATATCTTAGTCAAGCCTGCCCTATCTATATTTACTTCATCATCACTATTAAACAATATATTCTTCAGTTTATATTTTCTTTTATATATCCAATCTGCAGCCACCAATTTTAAACAACAGTTAGCTTTAAAGCTTAAAACTATAACGATTTTGGCTCATTTGAGATGTTCCAAAGGGTGAACCTTCCTGCAGCCATGCATTTATTTGAGTGGAAGTATGAATCACAGATCAACAATGAAAAGAAAAACGACAACATGGAAAAATTTATGAGGGTGTGAAATATAAAACCTAAATATTTTCTTATACGCGTGTTTGGTTAATTTTTTTGGCAGGAGTCGAAAGCATTCTATAGATATGGATTGATTTAGTATGTAATTCCTTGTTCTTTTCTTGCTAGGTCCTTGTTAGCTTTAATAGAATGCCGCCGTTACTAATTAAACAGAGTATATGTGGGGGGTGAGTTCACCTGGTGCCTTCGTCACATGCAAATATATACTACAGAATTAGTGGCTTCTGGTAAAAGAAGCAACTATATATGTCCGCCTACGATGGACTTTTCATTTTTGTTGAATTGAAATGCAAGGTACAGATTATAATAGTTCTCCAATCTCCACTATTAGCTGAACAATAATCACAATTCACAAATGCAAGTAAATATGTCACTGGTTAGACCAACTGAAATTAAATCCCATGCATGTTAATTTGTAGCTTTTGGCTATTTCTAAACACACATAGTGATCGATGTTTAATAAATATATAAGACAACCATGCATATGTGCCGAATATATACAAGCAAAAAGAATCTCCTTAGAAGGTTTGAGATCGGTCATGGTGTTCTATGCACATGTGAGGAGAAATTAAACCTGTAATTGTAGACAAATTAAGGAGGAGATTGAGAATCCCCCCATGCATAAGGTGTTGGCAAAGCAACTATATAAACATAACCATGCTAGCAAAGATCGGAGTTGGTGTATCATGTTGGTTGATTCAAGTATAAGTTACTTGGGTTAGAAAAGTCGAGATATTGAAACCTTCAAGGAAAATAAATCAATTTCTCTTTAGAAATTCGGGTTTATTAATTCTTTCTTCCAAAACAGAGAGTTTTTGTACGTAACTCATATGTTAAGTTATATTGGTTGATGAACAAAGGAATGAATTGAATTTTCTCTGCAATGATTCTAGCTTGAAATAAAAACATGAATGCAATAGTCTGAGATTAGTATTTCCATCTATTATCGGATGCAACACTATCATTTTGGGTGGTTAAATGTAAGGTTTTCAAGATCGGGATTATACTCAGGATCGTTTTCGTTATAACAGTCTGAGATTAGTATTCCCATCTATTATCGGATGCGACACTATAATTTTTCGTATTTAGGTTAAGTTTTCAAGATCAGGATCCAACTATAATGTCATTTCTTAATGGTCTTTATAATATTATTCAAATTTACAAATTATTATATATCATAAACATAAAATTACATGAATGTTTCAAGAAAATGTTGTACTGAATTATGAATATGGAATGTTTCAGAAGATTAACATGTTGTTTTTTAAATTCTATAAAATATAATTCATTACTTTGTAGTTTTTAGTTTGCGGTTCAAGAAATGTAACATCGGCTCGGATTAGATATTAAGATCGTGATATTATAAAATATTAAGCTTGGTAAGATCCTACAAAGAATCTGGATCATTTTTGCTTTCTAGTATCGTAAAATCGTAAGATCCTAATATCATGATCGAGATCTTAACAACCATGGAATTACGGGTTGTACAAGTTTGGTCGAAAAAGGTTCCAAGTCAAAATGGACAATTTGCTTTTTATGAAATACGTAATCGAGATTACTATTTTAAGACGTATTGTGCGTTGGTGAAAGTGTAAAATGATGAAAAAGCATTTTGGGCACAAAAATGATGTAGTAAGAAAATTTAGATGTTCTTTTTAGTAACATGAAAATAAATGAAGAATAATATTCCACTATTCTTAAAATTTTTACTCTGTAATCTTGAGTTAAAAATCGTGGGGAAAAAAGTAAAGTTTGAGTTTTCTTTTTTAAGAGAGGAAAAGAACATGGAAGAAACTAAAACTTTAAAATATATTGTATAAAGACTAATATATTTTTTTAAAAAGATTTGACACTAATAATTAAATGACATAGATATAATTTTTCTTTGAATTTAAGAACATGAACAACAACAACATTTCCTTTACTTTTCTCTTTCTTTGTTGCTTTTCTATTATTTTCATTTTCTTTTATAAAGTATAACTAATTACACAAGTTTATTTAAATTAAGTGAAACAGCTTAATTTTTAAGGGAGTGAGAGAGTAAATAAATGAATGAATCATACATGTGTGATGGAAATGAATTGCCGACGAGTTGACAATCCCTCTATCAATTAATTAATTTAATTAATAATAATGGGTAATCAGCAGCTGCAATTGTTTGATTTTGGAAACAACAACAACAACAACAAGAAAAGGGGAAGAAGAAGGTTAAAATGATGATAGCAAGGGATTTGGGAGATGGTAGCTCTGTTGTTTACTTTCCCTCTTTTATTTCACAAAAAAATTCCTGGGATTTTTTTTCATTTTCTCAATCAACCCACCAATTCATTGTCTATATCTATAGCCTAGAGATTCATGCTATGTTGCTACTAAAGGACTCAAGGAACTTAGTTATAGTGGTCATAAGCCACATGCCTACCATTAGGACGACTTTCCACCTCTCCAACAGATCCTCCACCAGGTAGTAGGTAGTAGTAGTAATTAAATACTAAAACATGAAACCGTGACTCTTCTCAATTGTTGCGTTTTAAATGGCAGGTTCACCAAGCCTTGCCCGGGAGTCATTTTAACAGCTTACTTCTTAATAGATACAAGACTGGTAATCACTATGTTGGTTGGCATGCTGATAACGAGACCTTGTATGGACCCACTCCTGAAATCTCCTCCGTCTCCTTTGGATGTGAATGTCACTTTCTTTTAAAGAAAAGGAACACTAACAACGAGCCTCCAACCAAACGACCAAAAAATAATGAGGGTACTTATTGCACTCACAAATGCTGTTTTACATTGAAGCATGGGTCGCTGCTGGTGATGAGGGGCAATACACAACGTGATTGGCTCCATTCTGTGCCTAAACGAGCTAAAGCAAACTCTGCACGCATTAATCTTACTTTCAGGCGAGTTATTATGTAAAGAACCATGCCCCACTATCTCTCGTGTTACCAGCTTTTGTTATTACCTGCAACTGTAACTTATGGCTATGAAACAAGAATGTATGTTCAGCCTTTGGTTATATTCTTATGTTGACTCTCAGTGCGCTATATGAAATCGAATGTCGAGTCTTTTTACCCTCCAAGATTGGGGAAGAAGATAGATAAGTAAAGCGTTGACTGTGTTATAGGGTGAAATAGTTTTGTTTCAGTTATTACAATTCGGGAACGCTGGTAAAACGTTGTCCGTGCTATAGGGTGAAATTGTTTTGTTTAACAACTCGGGCAAAAGGCACTCCTTCAGTTATTTGGACACAAGGGAATAAACGGAATGGGAGATCATTCTTATGTTTAGACACAGATACCTTTCACAAGAGATGTTTGGTAAAAGTCAATTTTGTTGTTTCAACATAATCAACAACTTATGTGGGACAAGCTTTCAATCAAATATGGTTAAAAATATAAAATGTAATATTGGTGAATATGCTTTTGTTAAAATGTGTTTTCATTGACTTCGGAAATTAATATGTAATGTTGAGACTTTTATGGTGTTAAAGATTATGAGTATGCTACTAAATACATTTTGATTTCAATCTTAGTCCATTATGTTGTCGTACCAAACAAGAGAATCAAGCATTTAACATTTTTCTTTTCTTACAATTCTACACCGATCGAGCTGAAATTCTCTTCTCTATGATTTACTCGTACAAAACATACTTTTAAGATTTGCTTTTGAGAGAAAGCGAGGGGAAGAGAAGGGGACCATAATTTTTATAGCAAAATAATGCTCTTTTTACGAAAAAAATTATTTATAGAATTGTATTTTTATTAATATTCGATATACTCCATGTTAAGATCCACCTAAAAATTGGTTTTCTGCAGTCACAATATTAGTGCTGACAAGTTGTTCGTTCATTCTCCTACGAGGGAATCACAGTCTATGTTGGAAAGAAATTTAAGTACTCAAAATGTCAAAAAAAAGTAACTAAGATTGAAAAACTTGATTTGTAGCTTTTTCCTCTTGTATTTTCCACTTTTCTAAAGTAGAAAATGCACTATCATCTAAATGTAAATTATATGTTTTTGCTTTTTAGGGAAAAAAATCTCCATTTTTCAAGAAAGCCTATTTTTTGAAAATTTCACTTAATATCTTTGATGAAGTGCTAGACATTGTTTGCTTTTTTAGTTTTTGTCTAATTTGTGTGGGCGAAATTTGAAGTCTTCAAAATATAAATTTGTTAAAAAATCTGTAAGACTCGTCTTGTGGGTGATCTCACTTTACATTCATGCAAGATGACCATATTAATGATGATGGTGAGAAGAAGTTGAAATTAATAAAAAAAGGTTTGAGAGTAATTTTATCAAAAAAAAAAAAAATTGTATTTGACTATTAGTATATTAGTGAGTAAAAATTACAACACTAGTCCCTAAGTATGTATTATGTCTAACTTTTAGTAAAGGAATGATGAGTATTGCTAAAAGTTTCTGACTTGAATGTTTAATGTGAAAAGTGACAAACGATGATGTATTTTGCAGTTTACTCTTTATTTTATGTAATAATAACTTTAAGCAAAAGTAATATAACTTCATTTTCATAAGTAAACGTATATGCAAAGCATGTGTATTTTGAAATACAAAAAATGTATTTTTTAAAATTAATATATTGTATTATTAAAAAGTTGTTAAATATAGAATTAATTAAGTATAAGGTATATAAAAGATACTTATGGTAACTTAGATAAAATTATGTTAATTTAAAGTTTAAAAAATTAAAGATTTTAAGACAAAAAGTTGTTGTAATTGGATTGAGATTTATGTGAGTAAAGAAAATAAATAAATAATTTATTGTGGGACCTTCATTTTGTTAAAAAATAATTTTTTAATTTATCATAAAGCTAAAATGACTTCTCGTGTTCAAATAGAACGTGAGAGGATCTCAATGTGTTATAATTAAATTAAGTTAAGCTGAATTTAAGAAAAGAAAAGAAAGCTAGACAACTAAATGGAGGAAATGAAGGAAGTAGTAAATGATTGATAAGATAAAATATAAAGGAAATGTTGTTTCGGGAAAAGTAAAGAAAAACGACACGTGTAGTAGTGTTGAAGCAGAAAATGATAATAAAATAATAAATGCTGACGGATTGCAATTATCCAGAAGAAGAAGAAGGAGAGTGGTATACGGAATTAATTAGTTGTTGTCTTTACATAAAAATTTTCCTCTTTTTTGTTTTGTTTGTTGAGTAGTAGTAATAATTCATATCATGGCTGATTCTCAAATTAACCCTCGAGGTATTCTTCCTCTTCTTTTTTTATCTCAATTATTGCTGCTGCTCATTCTTATAAAAAATGAAATGAAATGATGAATGACAGATGTATGCATAGTGGGTGTTGCCCGCACTCCAATAGGCGACTTCCTTGGCAGCCTTTGTTCATTATCAGCCACCAGCCTTGGCTCCTTTGCCATTCAATCCGCTCTTGAAAGAGCCAACATCCCCCCCTCCCTTGTCCAGGAGGTCTTCTTTGGCAACGTCCTCTCTGCTAATTTAGGCCAGGCCCCCGCCAGGCAGGCCGCCTTAGCCGCTGGCATTCCCAACTCCGTCGTCTGCACTACTATCAACAAAGTCTGCTCCTCCGGCCTTAAGGCCACCATGCTTGCTGCTCTCTCCATTCAAGCTGGCGCCAACGACATCGTTGTTGCTGGCGGCATGGAGAGCATGTCTAATGTCCCTAAATATCTTCCCAACTCAAGGAAAGGTTCTCGCCTTGGTCATGACTCTCTAGTTGACGGCATGATCAAAGACGGCCTCTGGGATGTCTACAATGACTTTGGTATGGGAGTCTGCGGCGAGCTATGTGCTGACACTTACGGGATTACAAGGCACCAACAGGATGACTATGCTGTGAGGAGCTTCAACCGTGGAATCGCTGCACAAAACAGTGGCGCCTTCAATTGGGAGATAGCTCCGGTCAGATATTTATTTACGTTTTTATGCTCGATCTTAACGCTTTACTTGGCAATACCCTTTAATTTTGCTCTTGCAGGTCAAAGTTTCTGCGGGAAAAGGAAAGGCCCCTGCTATTGTTGATAAAGATGAAGCCTTGACAAAGGTAATCCCATTCTATAGTTTAATCAATAATACTTGATGTGGATAACAACTGATGCATGCAAGCAATTAAATATATATATAGTTTGATGCTACAAAGCTGAGGAAATTAAGGCCTAGTTTCAAGGTTCAAGGTGGTACTGTTACTGCAGGCAATGCTTCCAGTATAAGGTACTCTATTAATCATGCCATTTGTATACAAAATGCAATAGCGTAACAACATAAGGATTACTCATTTCAATGTAATCTTGTGAACAGCGACGGTGCAGCTGCACTAGTGCTGGTGAGTGGAGAAAAGGCATTAGAACTTGGATTAAAAGTGATTGCTAGAATAAGAGGCTTCGCTGACGCTGCTCAGGTATCAACAAAACTTGCACCTTAATTGGTTTGTTAAATCATGTGACGGGTTAGCTCAGTTGGGTACACATTGCACAGGCCCCTGAATTGTTTACAACTGCTCCAGCCCTTGCTATACCAAAGGCTATTTCAAATGCTGGCTTGAAGGCTTCTCAAATTGATTACTATGAAATAAATGAAGCCTTTTCCGTAAGTACACTGCTATATCTGTCTTTCGTTTTGAGTGCAACCAGAAGCTGTTGTATTATTCTCTCTTCTGCTCTGCAGGTTGTGGCCTTAGCCAACCAGAAGCTGCTTGGAATTCGTGATGTGAGTCTTTTGTGATTTTGGAATTGGTCATAGTTATAAAAAGATGATTTGGATTCTATTCTGCTATCAACATTATTTGGGAAACCTTTCAAATTCTCGTTTTTTTTACAGGAACAACTTAATGCTCATGGTGGAGCTGTATCCTTGGGGCACCCACTAGGCTGTAGTGGTGCTCGGATTTTGGTCACCTTGCTTGGGGTACGATTGTTTCGTGCTTGCTTTGCTTTTATATGGAGTGCCCAGTTTCTGCAAAAACAGGATGTGTTCTACAGCTTTCACAGCTGATTTTTATTTTGCGAAATTGTAGTTGGTTATGACATTCATTCAGTTCTTGTGCTGAGTTATCTTAACAATGATGGTTACATAACATATAAGAATTTGGCATGGGTTCTATGGTTGCAGGTATTAAGGCAGAATAATGGAAGATTGGGAGTTGCTGGTATTTGCAATGGGGGTGGAGGAGCATCTGCGTTGGTTTTGGAGCTCATGTAAGTCCACTAGGAGTTATGGCATCACCTATGTGTCGGAGGATGCACAAATACAAGTTCATTATAGAATGCTCTTCAGTCAATCATGATATCTAGTATTATACAGTAATCCCTGAAATCAAACCAATCCTTTTTGAAAAAAGATAAGGACTACAAGTAACAGTTAACACTACAAAATGGATACTCCTTAAATAGCTATTATGCTCTGAAAAATAGAATTTTTGATGTTTTCTTTGTTTCCCTTGTATTGTAACCCAAAAGTCCTCTTCCTTTCTTCAAAATAGAAAATACAGTATCATTTGAACCCGTTTTCCAACTAGAAGCACCATATTTGTCTCAAAATCCTTAGTTTGATTAATCGCAGAAACACTAATGATGCTCCTCATATAATATAATTAGGCTCCTTAAAAGAGGGATGTCAGGATCACGAATTATGGTGTTTAAAATGAATGTTTGTTACTTTTAAATGTCATTGAGATCTTGAAAGTTATTTTCTTATTGCAGGCCAAGTGCAAGGGTGGGTCAGTCCAGGTTGTGAAGACATTGTTCTGTATGACCAACTTAGCTGCTAGTTATATATGCCTTTCTTCAAAAGCNCGAATGCAATAGCGTAACAACATAAGGATTACTCATTTCGATGTAATCTTGTGAACAGCGACGGTGCAGCTGCACTAGTGCTGGTGAGTGGAGAAAAGGCATTAGAACTTGGATTAAAAGTGATTGCTAGAATAAGAGGCTTCGCTGACGCTGCTCAGGTATCAACAAAACTTGCGCCTTAATTGGTTGGTTAAATCATGTGACGTTTCAGCTCAATTGGCTACACATTGCACAGGCCCCTGAATTGTTTACAACTGCTCCAGCCCTCGCTATACCAAAGGCTATTTCAAATGCTGGCTTGAAGGCTTCTCAAATTGATTATTATGAAATAAATGAAGCCTTTTCCGTAAGTACACTGCTATATCTGTCTTTCATTTTGAGTGCATCAGAAACTGTTGAAATATTCTCTCTTTTGCTCTACAGGTTGTGGCCTTAACCAACCAGAAGCTGCTTGGAATTCGTGATGTGAGTCTTGTGTGATTTTGGATTGGTCATAGTTGAATAAAAAGATGATTTGGATTGTATTCTGTTGTCAACATTATTTGGGAGCCTTTCAAATTCTTATTTTTTTTACAGGAACAACTTAATGCTCATGGTGGAGCTGTATCCTTAGGGCACCCACTAGGCTGTAGTGGTGCTCGGATTTTGGTCACCTTGCTTGGGGTATTTTTATTTCATGCTTGCTTTGCTTTTAAATGGAGTGCCCTGTTTCTGCAAAAACAGAATGTGTTCTATAGCTTCCAGAGCTGATTTTTATTTTGCGAAATTGTATTTGGTTATGACATTCATTTAATCCTTGTGCTGAGTTATCTTAAGAATGATGGATACATAACATATAAGAGTTTGGCATGGATTCTATGGTTGCAGGTATTAAGGCAGAATAATGGAAGATTGGGAGTTGCTGGTATTTGCAATGGGGGTGGAGGAGCATCTGCGTTGGTTTTGGAGCTCATGTAAGTCCACTAGGAGTTATGGCATCACCTATGTGTCGGAGGATGCACAAATACAAGTTCATTATAGAATGCTCTTCAATCAATCATGATATCTAGTATTATACAGTAATCCCTGAAATCAAACCAATCATTTTGAAAAAGATAAGGACTACAAGTAACAGTTAACGCTACAAAATGGATACTCCTAAATAGCTAGTATGCTCTGAAAAATAGAATTCTTGATGTTTTCTTTGTTTCCCTTGTAACCCAAAACTCCTCTTCCTTTCTTCAAAATAGAAAATACAATATCATTTGAACGCGTTTTCCAACTAGAACCACCATATTTGTCAAAAAATCCTTAGTTTGATTAATTGCAGAAACACTAAAGATGCTCCTCAACAAACTGAACCAACATGAAAGCCGAGATGAAATATAAAATACATCTAACGTTTGCATGAACATATAATCTAATTAGGCTCCTTAAAAGAGGGATGTCTGGATCACGAATTATGGTGTTTAAAATGAATGTTTGTTACTTTTAAATGTCATTGAGATCTTGAAAGTTATTTTCTTATTGCAGGCCAAGTTCAAGGGTGGGTCAGTCCAGGTTGTGAAGACATTGTTCTGTATGACCAACTTAGCTGCTAGTTATATATGCCTTTCTTCAAAAACGCTGTAATAAACCGCTATCACCCCCTTTTCATGCTTGTTTCTACCAATATATATTTAACTTAGTGCATCTTTACCTGAACTTGTATCTATGGGGCTGTAAAATTATAGCTGTGTTGCAACTCCTGCATATACTGCCTAAAACCTTGATGCTTGAGGAACAACAAAGATGCACCTCAGGTATTACAGTAAGAATATCTTAGAAGATATGAGGGCCTTGAAGCGTCATGGTAGTATATAAAATACAAGTCTCAATAGACATATTCTTGCACATTGGCTAATAATGTACATGATAATATAGCTAAAGTAGTTGACTGATAGGTAACAGATGAGGGCATTCGACCATTATCCTTGCGAAAAAATAGCCCTTGGTATAAAGGGATGTTGATGAGAATTATTAAACCACTCAGGATCATCTGTGCAGCTAATTCACCAAAACTATTGGTATTTGAACCCACAATCAGCAGCTTTACTCCTATAAGAAAGCTGAAAAGATTGACCAGTGCAAGTGTTGATAAAATGTGGAACATTGGTGAAGTAGCACCAAATTCCATAACCTCTTTATTATATCTCCGAGATGCATCTTCCTCAGAAACCTTTGATGTGATGACGAAACCGGCGTTGGTGAAGCCCATTGACTTGAGAAGGACGTCAATGAATGCAAAAAGGTAGGAAGTTAATCTTCTGTAGAGCCACATTCGTTGGTAGTTCCACCAACCTTTTATCGTGCCCCCACAACAGTAAAATTCCCCCAAGCTGTATGCATATTTTCCGACAAATACATATGTGAAAGGTAGGAACCAGTAGCTTGATAACTGTATATGACCATGAAATATGTAAAAGTTGCTATCAGGTTTGTACATGTAGGAGAAGTCGAACACATTTAGGGACTGAATATTAAGGAATAGTGCGGAAATTCTAGAAATAGATGATACCTTTGGAAAGAGAGAGATGCCTGAGAGGAGACAGTAAGAAGGGACAGCAACATAGTACAGTGTAGCCCAGCAATTTAGAGCCCATAAAAGGTAGCGGCAATATGAAATCTGAAGTTTCAGTGGGATCCTTCCCCGCCCATATACCAAGGGGCAGCAGTTTGATAAGAATATTTGAAAGTCGCCTTCTACCCATCTTTTTCTTTGTACAAGTGTCTGCAGAAGTGTGGTTGGAGCAAGTCCTAAAAAGCCTTTTCTTTCCGGATTGAGGTGGACAGATCTCCAACCNCTTTAAATAAAAAATATTTGTATTTTTGTTTAATTCCGGGAGATCTGAGAGGGAGAGTAGACCTCCTTTCCCCATTGAGTGTTGTGTTCATAGCTACAGCTTGCATGAAGTTGGCATTTCTTTTCGAGCACATGGGTAGCTTCTGCTGCTCGTATCATTTGTTTACGGTTCTCTTTTTCCCAGTCGAATAACGTGTCGTTGCTATAGCTCATGCCACATAGAGCATCTCTCCTGTGAAAGCACCCACTTCCAATATATAGACACCCTCCATGGGAGTCCAAACCTCCAACCTCCACCTTTATTAGATAATAAACTAATTTAGTCATAGAATCAAAGAATACAAATGTCATCCTAGATGGTATTGCAACTGCTATATATACAGAGTCTTACCTCATTGATGACCCGCAAAGAATTGCTGTAAACATCGTTTCTTGTAAGGTTGTCAAAGTTCTGTGGAAACTGCACGAATGCAATATTCGATTGGTCCATGAAAAAACACGTTGCATCTCGTATGGACTCCGAATTGTTTGAGTACATGTCACAGTCCATGTTCAGAATAATTTGGCTGTTGCTTATCTGTGATGACACCCTTATCTGTTCATTCGTATATTAAAACTCAGACTTGAATGTCATTCTTCAATTCATCTTTTTAATTTCAATACCTGTGTGTGCGTGTGTGTGGAAAGCTTGTGTGCATGGATAAATATAGACGTAAACACATGCATGACATAAATACCAGTGCGTTCATGGCTCCTGCTTTGAAGTTATGATGCCATTCAGGTCTCTTCTCACGTGCCATGTATATTAAACTTGGTAAAGTTTTCCCTTCAGTATCTACCGCCTCATGATCTCGTTGATCAATCAGTATCTGTAAGATAATGTAAAAATTGTAGAAAATAAGATGATCATCAGAGGAGAGGAGCGTAAGGTAGATATTTTTATCTTAGAAGCTCATGTTATGTGAAAGATGTGGAATACTTGGACAATAGCCTGATGGTCATGTTTGTTCCAACCGACATCCCATTCCTGAAACCCTTTGTGCTCTTTTCTCAACTCTTCTGTCAGTTTCCCCAGCCTCATGGTATTTTCTATTCGTTTCTTCATTTCTTCATATTTATCCTGTTTCAGCATAAACATATATTTATAGTACTTAGATTGTGTGAGAATGCTAGCTTTTTAAAACGAGAAGGATGAGAAGATATTGATTCATTAGATATGTAACTTCGATTTAAATATTATATTTTGAGCGGATTCACAAAATCGAGAATCAAATCTGCAAGTTGTTACATTGATTCACAAATATGTATCATGGTTATATAAGAGATATTTTACGCATAAACTTGTAAATTAAAGGTGTGAATGAAAGTCAAAAACACTTTTCATATGATCCTGATTCTTTGATGATGTATATAGCAGTTGTCAAAGTGTCTCTGGATTTGACTGATTACTATTCACCGTAAAGATGTCCTTGCAGTTTATTTTTCTTCATCTTTTGCTGGTCCTTTCTTGCAACAAATATAGCAGCCATGGAGCATCTATATATCGAGGTTGCGAGTTGGAGCCACCAATCTAATTACCTCTAAACATCCATATTAATATAAACTGAGTTCATATATGGTGTAAGTGTACCTTGATGAAGGAAATGCATTCATTCGCGATAGGAGAAGACTTGTTGGGAAGGGTGGCAATGTAAGCTGAAGGCGAGCGTGGCTCTATCTTGTACTTTTTGCAAAATGGTAGCCAGTATTTGGAGAAACGAGAAGCCTGTAGCAGTGCATAAAACATCAACTCCGATCCACCATCATCAGAGACATAAATGTGGAGTTTTTCTGGTGGATAATCGTATGCCATTGCAGACAACACTGTGTTTATCACCATTATGGGTGGCTCTATTAACGGGTCTGCTGTGCAAACAAATATGTCCACACCGGGGAGCACCTTCTCATACCTGCAACCACATCCACAGTCACCCATTGAAGATAAGATAAGAGATAGTATGTACGAGAAAGAGAGCTGACCTTTGGGAGAGTCGTTCTTTGAAGGTATGATGTGTAACAGGATTCCAACGAACCAACTGAGTAATGAGCCAGTAGAGTGTAAACCATAACTCAGCCATAAACAAACCAATCCAAGCATACCTACCCGTGTTTACTGGTGCATGAGTTGCTCTGTAATAACATATCAGACATATACCCATCATCATTAAAGCCACATACAGCTTGAACAAAAGCCGCCATTTTGCCCTCTTCGTTTCAAACAAAGGAAAATGTTGTGCGTTTTCCATCTCGATCTATCATAAAAGACAGGTGGTTGTTTTTTCCATTACATATGGATGTATAATATGGAATATGAATGATTGGTGGACATAATAGTACAAGTGGATGTGGACTGAAATAGTTTGGGAGTTGGTGTCTTCAATGGTAATACTCCCTCCGTCCCAAATTATATGTCAATTTTTAAATTTTACAAAGTTTAAGAATAGTGGGCCCCTTATAATGTTAACCAATAAAATTTCATTCACACCCACTTACAAGCATTTTGATTGGTTGGTCTTAAAATTGGACATTAAATTTGGGACAATCAAAAATGCCAAAATGGACTTATATTTTGGGACGGAGGGAGTAATTAATAAGGCCTGCCTAATCTAGCATTCTCACAGGAAAGAATAAATGGTTGCTAACTAGTGATTCCTACCAAAGGAAAATCAAAGATGTCTAATATAACTTTTATGATGTGAACATAATCATAGGCTAAGGGCATCATAAGTATCATCACCCACATAAAAGCAGATAATGGAGTTTGTTCACTCTCTATTATGTCAGTGAATGATTATATCAAACCCGGATTGAATCCTAGAGGAATTAAACAACTTAAAACATGACATAGTTCTCGAATTGATACGAGTGAAAGGTATATTTGAAGAGACATGAAATGGAATTGTATTTATTTATATGTTTCCAGCCACCTTAATTTTGTCTAAATATAGAAACTACACTCATTTACATGTCCAACTCATCTCCAGGAAAGTTGGCTAACCACCCTTTGGTTTTTTTTCATTGTCCGCGGTCAGATTCTCCAGATTTCCACCTTCCGCTATCACCCCCTTTTCATACTTGTTTCTACCAGTATATATTTAACTTAGTGCATCTTTACCTGAATTTGTGTCTATCGGGAAGCAAAATTATATCTATGTTGCAACTTTTTGCATATATTGCCTAAAACTTTGATGCTTGAGGAAGAAAATAGATGCACCTTAGGTATTACAATAAGAATATCTTACAAGGTATGAGGGCCTTGAAGTGTCATGGTAGTTATAAAATACAAGTCTCAGTAGACATATTCTTGCACATTGGCTAATAATGTACATGATAATATAGCTAAAGTAGTTGACTGATAGGTAACAGATGAGGGCATGCGACCATTATCCTTGCGAAAAAATAGCCCTTGGTATAGAGGGATATTGACGAGAATTATTAAACCACACAGGATCAGCTGTACAGCAAATTCACTAAAACGATTGGTGTTTGAGTCCACAATCAGCAGCTTTACTCCTATAAGAAAGCTGAAAAGATTGACCAGCGCAAGTGTTGATAAAATGTGGAACATTGGTGAAGTAGCACCGAATTCCATAACCTCTTTATTGTATCGCCGAGATGCATCTTCCTCGGAAACCTTTGAAGTGATGACGAAACCGGCGTTGGTGAATCCCATTGACTTGAGAAGGACATCAATGAATGCAAAAAGGTAGGAAGTTAATCTTTTGTACAGCCACATTCGTTGGTGGTTCCACCAACCTTTTATCGTGCCCCCACAACAGCAAAATTCCCCCAAGCTGTATGCATATTTTCCGACAAATACATATGTGAAAGGTAGGAACCAGTAGCTTGATAACTGTATATGACCATGAAATATGTAAAAGTTGCTATCAGGTTTGTACATGTGGAGAAGTCGAACACATTTAGGGACTGAATATTAAGGAATAGTGCGGAAATTCTAGAAATAGATGATACCTTTGGAAAGAGAGAGATGCCTGAGAGGAGACAGTAAGAAGGGACAGCAACATAATACAGTGTAGCCCAGCAATTTAGAGGCCATAAAAGGTAGCGGCAATATGAAATCTGAAGTTTCAGTGGGATCCTTCCCCGCCCGTATACCAAGGGGCAGCATTTGGATAAGAATATTTGAAAGTCGCCTTCTACCCATCTTTTTCTTTGTACAAGTGTCTGCAGAAGTGTGGTTGGAGCAAGTCCTAAAAAGCCTTTTCTTTCCGGATTGAGGTGGACAGATCTCCAACCTCTACATTTTATTGCGAGTCCAGTAATCACATCTTCCACTGGACAACCATACTTGACTCCCAACTGCAGGTAAGGGTGGACACTGAATTAGTACTGCAATAAGATTAAATTACGGTTTTTTTTTTTTTTTTTTTTTTTTTTTTTTTCTCTTAATCAAAAATATTTGTATTTTTGTTTAATTCCGGGAGATCTGAGAGGGAGAGTAGACCTCCTTTCCCCATCGAGTGTTGTGTTCATAGCTACAGCTTGCATGAAGTTTGCATTTCTTTTCGAGCACGTGGGTAGCTTCTGTTGCTTGTATCAAGTGTTTACGATTCTCTTTTTCCCTGTTGAATAACGTGTCGTTGCTATAACTTATGCCACATAGAGCATCTCTCCTGTGAAAGCACCCAGTTCCAAAGTATAGACACCCTCCATGGGAGTCCATACCTCCAGTCTCCACCTTTATTAGATAATAAACTAATTTAGTCATAGAATCAAAGAATACAAATGTCATCCTAGATGGTATTGCAACTGCTATATATACAGAGTCTTACCTCATTGATGACCAGCAAAGAATTGCTGTAAACATCGTTTCTTGTAAGGTTGTCAAAGTTCTGTGGAAACTGCACAAATGCAATATT
This sequence comes from Artemisia annua, assembly GCA_014162995.1. Classification (NCBI taxonomy): domain Eukaryota; kingdom Viridiplantae; phylum Streptophyta; class Magnoliopsida; order Asterales; family Asteraceae; genus Artemisia; species Artemisia annua. The sequence continues at coordinate 160,813 of LBNU01015782.1, forward strand.
CGATTGGTCCATGAAAAAACACATTGCATCTCGTATGGACTCCGAATTGTTTGAGTACATGTCACAGTCCATGTTTAGAATAATTTGGCTGTTGCTTATCTGTGATGACACCCTTATCTGTTCATTCATATATTAAAACTGTCAGACTTGAATGTCATTCTTCAATTCATCTTTTTAATTTCAATACCTGTGTGTGCGTGTGTGTGGAAAGCTTGTGTGCATGGATAAATATAGACGCAAACATATGCATCATAAATGAGTGATATGACATACATACCAGTGCGTTCATGGCTCCTGCTTTGAAGTTATGATGCCATTCAGGTCTCTTCTCACGTGCCATGTATATTAAACTTGGTAAAGTTTTCCCTTCTGTGTCTACCGCCTCAGGATCTCGTTGATCAATCAGTATCTGTAAGATTGTAGAAAATAAGATTATCATCAAAGGAGCTTACGGCAGATATTTTTATCTTAGAAGCTCATGTTATGTGAAAGATGTGGAATACTTGGACAATAGCCTGATGATCATGTTTGTTTGAACCGGCATCCCATTCTTGAAACCCTTTGTGCTCTTTTCTCAACTCTTGTGTCAGTTTCCCCAGCCTCATGGTATTTTCTATTTGTTTCGTCATTTCTTCATATTTATCCTGTTTCATCAATAAATATATATTTAGAGTACTTAGATATGTAATTTTGATTTGGATAATATATTTTGAGCAGATTCACAAAATCGAGAATCAAATCTGCAAGTTGTTACAATGATTCACAAATATGTATCATGGTCATATAAGAGACCTTTTACACATAAACTTGTGAATTAAAGGTGTGAATGAATGTCAAAAACGCTTTTCATATGATCCTGATTCTTTGATTCGTGTATATAGCAGTTGTCAAAGTGTATGTGAATTGGACTGACTACTATTCAGTATTCACCGTAAAGATATCCTTGCAGTTTATTTTTCTTCATCTTTTGCTGGTCCTTTCTAGCTACATATATAGCAGCAATGGAGCATCTATATATCAAGGTTGTGAGTTGGAGTCACCAATCTAATTACCTATAAACACCCATATTAATATAAATTGAGTTCATATATCGTGCAAGTGTACCTTGATGAAGGAAATGCATTCATTCGCGGGAGGATAAGATTTGTGTGGAAGGGTGGCAATGTAAGCTGCAGGCGAGCGTGGCTCTATCTTGTACTTTTTGCAAAATGGTAACCAGTATTTAGAGAAATGAGAAGCCTGTAGTAGTGCATAAAACGTCAACTCCGATCCACCATCATCAGAGACATAAATGTGGAGTTTTTCTGGTGGGTAATCGTATGCCATTGCAGACAACACTGTGTTTATCACCATTAAGGGTGGCTCTATCAACGGGTCTGCTGTGCAAACAAATATGTCCACACCGGGGAGCACCTTCTCATACCTGCAACCACATCCACAGCCACCCATTGAAGATAAGATAATATAAGATAAGAGATAGTATGTACGAGAAAGAGAGCTGACCTTTGGGAGAGTCGTTCTTTGAAGGTAAGATGTGTAACAGGATTCCAACGAACCAACTGAGTAATGAGCCAGTAGAGGGTAAACCATAGCTCAGCCATAAACAAACCAATCCAAGCATACCTCCCCGTGTTTACTGGTACATGAGTTGCTCTGTAATAACATATCAGACATATACCCATCATCATTAAAGCCGCATACAGCTTGAACAAAAGCCGCCATTTTGCCCTCTTGGTTTCAAACAAAGGAAAATGTTCTGCGTTTTCCATCTCAATCTATCATAAAAGACAGGTGGTTGTTTTTCCATTCCATATATATGTAGAATATGGAATATGAATGATTGGTGGACATGATAGTACAAGTAGATGTCTTGAATGGGAATAGTCAATAAAGACTGCCTAATCCATAGCAAAGAATAAATGGCTGATAACTAGTGATTTCTACAAAAGGAAAATCAAAGATGTCTAATATAACTTTTATGATGTGAACATAATCATAGGGTAATGGTCTTCTCTAAATAAAACCATAGGCTAAGGGCATCATAAGTATCATCACCCACTTAAAAGCACCAATGGAGCTTTAAGCAGATAAAACCCGGATAGAATCCTAGAGGAATTAAACAACTTAATTCATGACATAGTTCCCATATTGATATGATCATATGAATGAAAGGTATATTTGAAGAGACATGAAATGGATTATCATTTATCTGTGTGTTTCCAGCCACTTTTTATCTTTCTAAATATAGTAACTACACTCGTTTACATGTCCAACTCATCTCCAGGATAGTTGGCTAACCATCCTTTTCTTTTTTTCATTTTTCGCTGTCAGATTCTCCAAATTTCCACCTTCATCAATCATTTCATTTGGAAAATGCAGAGAGAGGAAATGAAAGAGAGATTCTAGATTATCTCTTTTGTCATACATTATTGGATCGATCTCCTGTGTTAAGATACATTTGGTTGATCACATTCAGAAAGCCAACACATTCATACATATATCTATCTGAGTTGCAACTTTTGAGACAACCACAAGAAACAGCTTTCGTTGGAGGTACTTATATTTTCAAAATCTTTATATCAATTCTCATTTCCTTTTGTTTGTTTGTTTTATTTTGGGTCAAAACGTAGATTTTAGACTATAAAAGGGATTTTAGTATCTCGTTTTTTTCTGAATGTACCTATATTTCCTTCATCATAATTTTATATTAGATGTGGATGATAAAGGTGGCTGGATTCTTGAAAACTATATAATGTTTGGTTTTCAAGTAAGAAACCGCCAAAATGCGGTTGCTTCTCAAAGCGACCCAGCTTCTCCAATTACACCAGCAGTTGGAGAGATTGATACAAAGGCACCCTTTGAATCTGTTAAGGCTGCTGTTACTTTATTTATTGAAGCATCGCCAAAAGCCGATAGACCTGTCCTTAAAAAATCCAGAACCATGGATCAAGAGGTAATTAGATAAGTAGCATAAACGTAATAATACATAATCTTAAATGTTTATTATAAAATTATAACAATTTATTTATTTATTTATTATTATTTTTTTTTTGGGAATGAAAGAGTGTGTTAGGGAATGAAACACAACTTCACTGGATACTCAAGGAGATTGACAAGTATAAAGAACATATGAAAACCGCAGAATCTACAAAAGGCCAAGCACTTGTAGAGCTTGAAAAGGCCAATAACGCTTTAAAGGAGCTAACCAACAAGCTTCAGGTTGTGAGCAGATCGAAACAAGCATCCATCGAGTCAACAGAGGCTACAAAGACTCGAGTTCATCAACTGGAACAACTAAAATCCACCACAATTAACCAAGAAGCTTGGCAAGAAGCTGTTGACAAGGAAAGAAACCAGTATAAAACTGTTTCAGATCAACTTATTTCAGCCAAGCAACAACTTAATAACCTTAAACAGGATTTTGACATTGCTTTGGAAGCAAAGTTGGCTTCTTTTCAAAAGGCTGCAGAAGCCCAAAGTGCAGCAAAACTTAACCGCACAAAAATAGATGTACTCTCCAAGGAATTTGACGAAATGAGTCAAACCCTTGAGCGAGTAAAACTTGCTTCTGCCAAAGCTGAGGAAGATCATGCCAAGCTTATGGAAGAAAAACAAGCTATCATAGACTCCAAGAGAAATGAAAATGAGGATATCAAATTAAGAATTCAGTGTTTAAGGAATGCAAATTCAGAGGTCCGTGTTGAAACAAGGAGACTTGATGAAACAAGTGAAGCAGTTAATGCATTACGGGACCAGTTGAAAGAGGTACGTGATGCAGATATGGATCTTTTAAGGAATGCAAATTTAGAGGTTGAAGAGGCTAAAAAGAGACTTGAAGAAATGAAGAAAGAAGAGACGTCTGTTAGAGATGTGGTGGAGTCAATGAAACAGGAACTTGAGAATGTAAAGAGGGACATTGCTGTGTTCAAAGGAGATGACTTAGAAGGTGAGAAATTAAGAGCTGAATTAGACCATAGTAAACAGCAGGTTCAAGACGCTATTAAAGAAAAAACAAAATCGAAAAATCATGTAAAGGAAATGGAATCAAAGATAGGTGAAATGTCGTTAAAAGCTGAAAAGGCAAGAAAGAAAGAAGAGGAAACGAAGAGGAAAGTGGAAACACTTTGGAGGGAAGCTCAATATTCAGAGCTGGCAATGAGAGAAGCAGAAGCAAAGCTGGAGATTGCACAAAGAGAGGTTCAAGAAGCAAAGGAAGCAAAGGAGCTTGCGGATGATCAGATCCGTTCTTCTTCTACCAAAGACGAGGATGACATGATGGATGATACGAATTTAAATTCTGATTTTGATTCTGATACTCCTGAGCATCATAATAGCACCATCATGTTGACAACACAGGATTTTGAAGCTTTAAGTAGAAAAGTTGAGGAAGCAACAACTGCAGCTGATACAAAAGTGGCAACAATCATGGATCAGGTGGAAACAATCAAACAAAAAGAGAAAGGAATCATTGAGAACCTGGAGAAAAGCATGCAAGAAAACAAGGAAATACAAGAAGAAATTACGAAAGCTCAAGAATCGGCTCAAGTGGCTGATGCAGCAACCCACACACTAGAGACTCAACTCAACAAATGGAGATCAGACCATACTTTTAAGCATGAATCTTGATATGCAAATTAGGCTTGATCATATACTTTCTTTGGTTGTATGGTTTAAAAGAAAACTTTCTTTTTTACAAAAGTAGCAATAGATAATGGATTTATTGTGGGGCATCACTCATGCGGACAATACCTTTTGATATTACATGTAATTCTCCCTTGATATTATAACTAGGGATGGCAACAACTAGGGATGGCAACGGGGCGGGGAATGGCGAGGATTGTACTTCCCATCCCTATCCCCGTTTTACACTCCCCATCCCCATCCCAGTCCCCTTCCCCACTGGGGAATTGCTTTGCATCCCCGTCCCCATCCCCATTGTGGGGATCGGGGATCCCCGCGGGGATTCGGGGATTCTCCAACCTTATGAAATAACCTAAAAATTCCACCAAACTCGTCGAAAATATAATGAATTTTGACTCATAAAGTACTTCAACAAATGTACATCGCACATAGTTATATTAATTATCATTTCAATTCAACTTTAAAGCATCGTAAACATTATAACATCAAAGAGTAAACTCCAAAATACATCCCTTTGGTTTACTCAATTTCGCACCATACATCCCTCTTGAAAAAGTTGCAATAAATACATCCCTCCGTTAGTAAAAGTGAACCAATATACATCCCTCCGTTAAAATAAGGACAAACGGCGCAAATCATTTCTCCATTATCTCCTAACGAGATAGAAAACATTTACACCGTTAGTCCTCTAGGTTAACTGTATTTGCACTGTTAGTCCTTTTTTTTACGTTTTCGTCCGTTTTTTTACGTTTTCGTCTGTTTTCATATGGTTTTATCATTTTTTTTTACGTTTTCATCTGCTTTTTTACGTTTTCATCTGTTTTCTTATGTTTTTATCCATTTTCGCCCTTTTTTTTTATGTTTTCGCCCGTTTTTTTTGTGATTAGGTAAGTATACTAAAAGAAAACTTGACAACAACAACAACAACAAAACCCAATCCCGCCAGGGCAGGGTATGGGGTAAAAGAAACTTGACATTTGATAAAAATGTTTCTGTATCGATTTTAAATCACGATTTTGACCCATTTCTGGTCCGAATCATCAAAAGTGTAAAGCACGAAAGTTGTTCGGAATGATGTTTTACATCAAGATTCATGAGATTTTATCCGTTTTTACATGTTCCGTCAGTTTTTTCACATTTTCATACATTTTAATCCGTTTTCGTCCGTTTTTTCAAATAAGTTTGATGATTTACACAAGTACAAAATTTACAAGAGTTTATAAGTTTATAAGTTATGAATTTGGTAAAAAAACGGCTTAAATTTTGGTAGTAAAACATCATTTCGGACAACTTTCGTGTTTTACACTTTTGATGATTCAGACCAAAAAGGGGTCAAAATCGTGATTTAAAATCGATACAGAAACATTTTTATCAAATGTCAAGTTTTCTTTTAGTATACTTACCTAATCACAAAAAAACGGGCGAAAACGTAAAAAAAAAATGGCGAAAACGGATAAAAACATAAGAAAACAGACGAAAACGTAAAAAAACAGACGAAAACGTAAAAAAAAGACTAACGGTTCAAATACAGTTAACCTAGAGGACTATTGGTGTAAATGTTTTCTATCTCGTTAGGAGATAACGGAGAAATGATTTGCGCCGTTTGTCCTTATTTTAACGGAGGGATGTATATTGGTTCACTTTTACTAACGGAGAGATGTATTTGTTTCAACTTTTTCGAGAGGGATGTATGGTACGAAATTGGGTAAACTACAGGGATGTATTTTGGAGTTTACTCAACATCAAATATTATATAAAAACAATATGTATCATATGTGTCTATTCGGACAAAATAGGTAAGTAATAAGTAATTGGTACTTATACTTCTAAATCTAAATGTGTTTGATCTTATAAATATCACATATGCATATAAACATACATGTCGGTACTCGTAAACATATTTACATGTGCATATACAAGTTAATCGAGTATGGATAAAATATAAAAATTTTAAATAATTATACACGAGAAAGATCGGGGTCGGAGCCAGGTTCGGGGATTTATGTTATCCCCATCCCCGTTTTAATATTTCAAGGGATTCCCCATCCCCGGTCAACTCGGGGATTCCCCAGTCAAATCGGGTTTGGGGATCAGGTCTCCATCGGGTACGGATTTTTTTGTCATCCCTAATTATAACCCTACATTAATGATGGTATAACCTTTACAACTTCAAAAAATGCCTTACATAACACATGCATTAAGGTGGTGTTTTTTTTTTTTTTTTTTAATATCTTAACCGCCTCTTAATGCCTCTTAATCGGTCAGACCGTTTAGGGCGTTCAGCGCTTTTTTTTTTTTTTTTTTTTTTTTTTTTTTTTTTTTTTCGTTTCAGACGCGATCAGAGGTAGTTTACATCTTAATTGGTCCCTAGACTTGAGAGGGGTGTCTTAATGCCTCTTGTTGACACAAAATAACCAAAAAAAATTTAGTACGAGCAAGCAAATGACACAACACCTTACTTTAACAAGATTTTCGATTCAGATTCAGGCATTTTCGCCTCAGATTCAGATTCAGATGTGCGGTTCAGATTCAGATTCAGAGCCTCTGAATAAACAAACAACACCTAAATGTAATGAAACTATAAAGAGGTTTAAGAATTGTAAAATTCGTCCTTGCCGTTACATACGATTACAAATAACAGTCCTTATGTTAACTCTATGATTGTTTGTGTAATGAAAATTTACATTAATAGTCCCTTTAATTACCTACTGATTTCTGAAATGGCCCCTAAATTAAATTTAGGGGTTGTTTGTGTTACAATATATTATATAAGTAGTTCATGTCAGTTAACCCACTTTACAAAAAATATCACAGTTTCAAGATTTAATAAATAAAATAAATATGTCAGGTAAAGATGTTAACACATACTAATTATTCATTGATAAATTGAAACTAAAGAAACCAAATTTTTATTGTTGATTAATTTTTTATCCCGCCGTAACGCACGGATAAATCCCACTCGTTAATTAACATCGGTGAATTGTAGCCATCTTAACTCCATTTATCATTTTCAATTCAGAAAATGCAATTACATGTACGAATAAATCTCTTAAAGCAAAGTAATAAAATTATAGAGAACACCTTCTCTCTTAAAAGTTAAAACATTGCTAGTTAACTTCTTTTACTTTACTCTCCCTCTGAAGTTACTAAAAGACCGAGCTAACCCAACCCCCAAAAAAATTCTTACGGTTTAAAGATAGAACATATTAATTTATTGGGAAGGGATTCGGTGAGAAGAAAAATGAAAATGAGAAGAACAAGAAGTATTTCTAACCACACATTTCAAATAGGAAGAGGAATTTTAAAAGGAGATACATCAATTTTTGTAGGCGCATCTAAAATATGTGATTGTGGTTCCACTGCTAAAACATTTTTTTCCCCTTAAGCTTAGCAATATTACAAATTAACTTATTAAAATCAATGTTTTTACTTATTTACTTGATTCTCCGTATTATTGTTAAGTGTTAACTCTTTCAATAAAAAAACACATTAGTGTTAAAACTTTATTTCCTCACTGTAAAATAAATGCTTTTGCACCTGTTACTATGTGCGAGAAAAAAATCTTGTTTCATAAATTTGCGATAATAGTTAATGATTAGAAGTGTTGATAGGAATTAGAAGTTAGGATATAATACAAAACTTGGCACCAATACACGTATGTAAATAATACAATACGGGAAAGTTTATAAATTTGATGAAATAGTAGTAACTAGTTTTGATTACATATGCAAATAATTATAATCTAATTTCAGATAATGAATATAGTTAAAAACAAAAATAGTTAAATTGGACAAATAAAATTTTCGATTATCAATAGGAGCTTAATTGCAAAATCAAACCTTTGAAGATTTTGTTAATAAAAGTTAAAAATAAATTAGTTAGGTTAAACTTTTGAAGATGTTGTTATTATTATTAAAAAAATATATATATATTATTATTATCAACTAAAAAAAAAAGAAAAGAAAAAGTAGTATTTATCATTGGAGTGAATCAATCTTATTGGAGTGAAAAGAAAAGAAAAAGTGGTGGTATGTGTGCAGGTAAACCTCCTTGTTCTGATTTTTATTCTCATTATTATTATTAGGTTTCCCAAATCTTATTATATTCAAACAAACAAACCCCCCATTAATTATTAAGTAATCAAACACCCATTCCCTTTATTAATTACTATAATAATTAAATTGGGGATTTTGAGCAGCATGTATGGTAGAACCACAATTACAGGTGGTGGTGGTGGTCTTGACCGCTTTAAGAAGGCCCAGTCTTTACAACCCTTCTCTGTAGCAGCACCACCACCCCCCAATAATAATAATAAAGTATCCCATCATCATTCCCCACAATCACAATTACAACCAAACAAAGAGGTCGGGGGGTCTACTCAACTTGGCGGTGGACAGTCTAGTTGGCTGCCTCCCGACTGGGCCATTGAACCCCGTCCCGGCGTCTACTTTCTTGATGTTTTCAAGGATGGTCACGTTCTTGACAAGATCAATCTCCATAAACGCAGACACATCTTTGGCAGGCAGCTTCACACTTGCGACTTCGTCCTTGACCATCAGTCCGTCTNGTTAATAATAATTTAACTGTATTTAATATTCAAACCCGTGTACGTATAGATTAAACTTTTAAATAGGATAACATGAGTTCTTTTTTATATTAACGTACACAGAAAAAATATATTTTAATAGATGAAAGTTTAAAACTAATATTTAATTTTTAAAGTATTAAACGTATATTAAAACTAATTCGTACATTTATAAATTTTTATAAGTTTAATGGATTGAAGTCTCAAACCAATCTAATACTCATGTAATTGTAAACAAAGTTCATATTATAAAGTGTAAAGGGTTTAAAGTGTAAGAGATTATTTGTTTATTATCTAAAGTTATCAAAAATATGAAGATTTCTAATTTTACACTTAACTCCATATAATATATTTAAAATTCAACACTAATGTTTCATTAATTACCTCCTCTTTTTTTAAGTTTTTATTTTCATAAATTTGACACTTATATTTTTATGTATTTTTTTCCTCAATCAAATTCTCCACCAAATTTATTAAAGTTTGACCAAAAGCAATTCAATTTTGACTTTTTATTGGCTAATCATATTGCTCGATTTCGCTTATGTGTCAAAATCGAGTTTTCCTATTGGTCCAATTTTTTTTCCACTAAGATTGTTTTGTTAAAAAAACTCCGAAATAATGTAATTCTTTTATTATATAAAAGATTGGACAAACAAAAATTTCTAATTATCAATAGGAGCTTAATTGCAAAATCAAACCTTTGAAGATTTTGTTAATAAAAATTTAAAAATAAATTAGTTAGGTTAAACTTTTGAAGATTTTGTTATTATTATTAAAAAAAAAATATTATTATTATCAACTAAAAAAAAAAGAAAAAAAAAGAAAAGAAAAAGTAGTACTACGTATTACGCCGTATCAATTTATCATTGGAGTGAATCAATCAATCACACTGTTGTTGTTGTTGTCCGTGGTCGTGGTGGTATGTGTGCAGGTAAACCTCCTTGTTCTGATTCTTATTCTCATTATTTATTATTAGGTTTCCCAAATCTTATTATATTCAAACAAACCCCCCATTAATAAGTAATCAAACACCCATTCCCTTTATTAATTATAATTAAATTTGGGATTTTGAGCAGCATGTATGGTAGAACCACAACAACAGGTGGTGGTCTTGACCGCTTTAAGAAAGCCCAGTCTTTACAACCCTTCTCTGTAGCAGCACCACCACCACCCAATAATAAAGTATCCCATCATCATTCCCCGCAATTACAATTACAATCCCAGCTCCCACTACCAAACAAAGAGGTTACTCAACTTGGCGGTGGACAGTCTAGTTGGCTGCCTCCCGACTGGGCCATTGAACCCCGTCCCGGCGTCTACTTTCTTGATGTTTTCAAGGATGGTCAGGTTCTTGACAAGATCAATCTCCATAAACGCAGACACATCTTTGGCAGGCAGCTTCACACTTGCGACTTCGTCCTTGACCATCAGTCCGTCTCTCGCCAACATGCCGCTGTTGTTCCTCATAAAAACGGAAGGTCCGTCCATCTGCTTTTCTTATTCTTTCTCACTTTTCTTATTCTTGCTTGCTTGCTGAGTGAGTATTCTATTGCAGTGTTTATGTAATTGATTTAGGATCCGCACATGGTACCTTTGTTGCAAACGAGAGATTGACAAAGGATTCTCCCGTTGAGCTTGAGGTGGGACAGTCTTTGCGCTTTGCTGCTTCCACCAGGGTTTATATACTCAAAAAAGACAATGCAGCTCTTTTCCCTCCTCCATTGCCCACATCAATCAATCTGCCCCCACCCCCCGACCCATCTGACGACGAAGCCGTATTAGCTTATAACACATTTGTCAATCGTTATACTAATCTCTCTGAGGTTTCTTCTACTTCTTCCAATCACGAGACAGAAACAAGACCTTTTAAGAGAAGTAAGAAGACAAGAGTGGCGTTCAGAGATCAAGTCGGGGGAGAGCTGGTTGAAGTTGTTGGTGTCTCTGATGGTGCAGATGTAGAAACAGAACCCGGTCCAATGGGTGTCAAAGAAGGTAGCAGTCTTGTTGGCAAGTATGAATCACTTGTACAAACGACCGTAATACCAAAAGGGAAAGAAATTTCATCCTCAGTTACTGGTGGTGGTGGTGGTGGTGGTGTGACTGATAAACTACAACAAGTCCTAAACAAAGTTAAAGCTCCTCCTCCTCCTCCTTCTAAAGGTGGAATTTACGATGACCTCTATGGAGGAGTGGGTCTTGGTTCTTCTTCCTGGGCATATTCTGGTGGCCCGGCAGCTGAAAGCAAGGTTTTTAGTGCTGTAACTGTAAGACAGGAGAGTAATGATGATAGTGACGATGATTTGTTTGGCTAGTAGCAGCACTTGTGGATGTTTGATCCTTTCTTTCAACTCTTCTACGCTGGTGTAATCTCAATGTTTTGTGCAACAAGGCAGCTACTTTTGTTCTATTTCAACTTCACATTTTGTATTTTTATATTTTATTAGGTATTTATGCTTGTGGATGTGTTATTTAACTACTACCCACCAATGTGGGTCGAATCTGTCTTACTGCCGAGAGGAAAGTTTCTTTCTAGTTTAGTTGTTGGCAGAATTCTGTCATTGTTACGAAATGGGTTCATTTTAAATGGATGACAATTTGTGTTTCAACCATTTCAAAGAATTTGTAAACCTGTTGTCAAAGTGGTGTTTGTGTACCTATAAAATAGTTTGGTTATTGTGGGGTTTGTGTGGTGCAACCTGTGAATCATTTCCATTTGGTTATTTGTGGTATTTAAAATGTTGTACAATAATGCTCAGGTGAGTACAAATGCAGTGATGGTGTGGAAGGTAAATAAGTTAAAAACAGAAAATGTACAGTAAAAAAGTTACGGTGTACATATTGGGACGAAATTTTTTGCTCATGTACTAAGGGGGGACATGAAGGTAAGTACATGACTATTTTATTACCTAAACCCTTGCTTTATGCAAAATATATGAATTTGATTAGTTTTAATGTATTTTCATTGGTATAATTTTATTATATAACACAAACAAAAATATTTAAGATCAAAGTTAAAAAGGAAAGACTTAAAAAGTAAAACGAGGATTATAATTTTGGGATGGAGGGTGATTATTTTGTAAGTAGGAGTTAGTTGATGTCACTATCTTGACTCAAGTACATTTTTGGGGTAAAGGGGAAATCCTTTGTAAAATATATTACTCCAAAAAAACATTATGTACAATAGATGACAGTGAAATCTCTCATCTCAGCCCTACATAGACAAAGTCAAGCACCTAAAGTGCTACAAACCTACACACCACATGAGAAATGACAATCTTATGAAAAACCAAAGAAAGTGCATTTACTTCCTAATACGATTCTTAAGCCGATATCAAACTGATCACAAAACGCGTCCAGTTGCCCAGGTAAGTCATAGACCTGAGCCTCGTACCCGTAAGAAAAATTAAAATCATCAGCTTCAAGCTGCTGACCTCCTCCAGACGATGACATATACCTAGACATATCATCATTAGATTTAAATACTTCATCCTCATCAGACTCACCCAACTCACCAAACGCAAAACCCCCAAGAGACAAATCAGGTTTGCTAGACCAAATACTCGTCTTCCTGGGTAATTTCGTGGATGGATCCCATTGCCCATATTTGCTAGTAGACGCCACATTGGCTTCCATAACATCAGGTTCATTAGGAACATGGATATCATCCTCCTTTTTCAACTCATTCAAAATATTAAACGAAAACGTAAGAAAACCAAATTTTAAGTTATTTACTAACGGCCGTAGTATAAAGAACTAACGATGCAGATGTAAGAGATGAAGATGTGAAGAATTACCCATTATTGTATATAATTTGAACTTTGGTTTAGCATATTGGTACATAAATGACCATGTTTAATATTGGTACATCATAAAACATGTTTATCATTTTTGACTTTTACCCTTATTCTATTTAATCCACTTTTATAAATTTTCCTTAATTATTTTTTAACATATATATATCAAACCATCACTACTGCACAACTAGGGATAATTTTGGTGTGAAAAATTAAATGATTTTAATTGAAAGAGGAAATTTCAAAAATAGTTATGTGGTTGGTTAAATTGCAAGCAGAATCCTCAACTAGTCGGTTGTGAAGAACTTTGGTGTTTAATTTAAGAAGACGTACGGAAAAATTGGCGATTTTTATTTTGTTTTTGGAAACTAGTTCGTGTTTTACTTTCCATAATATTCAATTCCTCAATTCTTAACCGACAATATAACCTATACATATTGATTACCTCGATCCCCTCACAAATATCAAAAGCAAAAGATATTGTTACCGAACCGAAAAAAAAAGAAAAGAAAAACAATGGTGTCCGATTTAGCTATTCCTAGCGATAAAAGAAAATTTACGACGGTGTTTAGAGATGAATTAGATAAGCAAGCATCAGCTGCAAATCCACAGTAAGCTCCTTCATCCGTCTTTTTCCTTTTTGGTTAAACTAGCTTTTTTACAATTAATATATATATATTATGCATGTTTATAATCCACTGCATGTGTGCGTTTTTATGTGTTTCAGGTCTTTTGTTTACTTTGCGTTTTTGTATACGATGGTGGATGTTATCACAATATTATTAGGACCTGTTCGACTCTTTCTTCAACACAACCCATCTCTTCTAAAAGCTCATGGTGGGGTTTTTCTGATCATGACCATTGTCTCACGATCTATGGCTGTGCTAGCATCGGGGATTTTGATTCTTGCAAGCTTCTTGTTGCAAAGTTGGATGAAGGACATCCATTACACCATTCTCAAGACCATTGGCAGCTTTTCCGCAATCGTTTTGCCTTTCTCTTTAGGGGCTCTAGCATTTGTTCCCTCGGGGCATCTCAACTGGATTGCATATACAGTCTTGTGTATAATCTTTGTTGGCTTGCTATGTCTATATTCCTTTGTCTGGAAGGTTGCGTGCGCACATCACCAAGAAGAGCAATTTAACACTTATCCCGTCCACTGGACCCTCTTTCTTCTTATTCTTGTACCTCTCTTTATCGTATTGCTGCCATTCTTCTCCTCAAACTTCTGGTTGAACATAATTTGTGGAGGCATTCCTATTACAGTGCTTTTGTTTATTGCCTTCATGCTTCAACAGAGAATCACAAGTTTGCAACAACACCCCCAACAAGCAGACAAGACTATTGATATTGTTTAGAGATCTATCTTTCTTGTTCAATTATTATATGGAGTTGGTTGAAATCATGGAATCAGTGAAACTTGTTTGATATTGTTTGTTGTGTGTTACGGTAAATCTTAGTTTGTTTTATCTTATATTTATAGCGCTTTTGTTTGCTTTTCTTATATTTATATTTTGCGTCTTTGTCGTAGCGGCATCAAGCTAGCTAAAACGAGTGTGCACTCCGCACCTTCTAACTCAACTATAAGCCATACCTGACTAAGTCCATTGATATCAAGTAAATCACAGTTACACAAAATATAAGCGGTTGACACTAAAATCATCAACATATTGTACGTTCGAGTACATTTTTTATGCATTGTGCTATATTTACCAGCGTTTTTTCAATTGCTTTTCTTTGCATTGACACATGTCTTGTGCTCACGGTATGTGTGAAAACCTTGTACAAGTTAAAAGTTGCAGTTTATTGTATCTAGTGATTAGAATTACAAGGCCTAAAAATTTGCCATGCTATCAAACACATAGATGCGAATACGAAAATAGTTAACAAGCTGAGATGTCTTAAAAAAGGAAATCGAACGGGGTTTTGGTTAGGCTGGCATAGTTGAATGGGGGCTCACATGTGACTAGGGTTGTAACGAACCGAACGAATACGAACGGAGCCTTGTTAATATTAGTTCGTTTAATTTTAACCGGATAAATAGACGGACACGAACGTTTAAACGGACGAATTTTCTTGTTCATGTTCATTCATTAAGAAATGGGGTTATTGTACAAAGATGTTACTAAAGTTTGTCTGAATTTTGTCCTAAAGTAATACAGTTTCAAAGTTGTCATCCAGGTTACTCAACTTAATATAACCGGTTAAATTTGTTACTGTGTTTTGGGTAACCTAGAGTTACCGGTAAAAATCCTATGTGGCATTGATTTATTATGGGTTAAATAGACAAATAAGTTACTAAAGTTTGCAAAAATGTTCACATAAGTTACTAAAGTTTGGGCAATGTTCACTTAAGTTACCATAGTTAAAACGGATAATGGGTTTGTATTCCTAGTCACTAATGTCTAATTATGGATTATATTCCTTATAAACGAAGATCTTCATGCCATCAATCTGGGGGATAGTGGGTTTGTTGTGATAAGATCAGACGGGTTCACTATCTTTCAGTTCCCTGTACAAAAACAGATAAAACGGATAAAAACGTATGAAAACGTACAATATGTAAAAAAACACATAAAAACGTAGAAAAACGCACAAAAAAGTATTTAAAAATACCTTTATTGTGGTTGCTTTGGGGATGATCAACAGGTGCTAGGGAGCCAGGTGTTGATCATCCGAGAGCAGACAAGGAGGACATGGGTCATGCGTCCTTTGTGCATGTACTATGCTACCTGAGAAGAGTTGTTAGGCCTAGTTTGGCATGGGCTTATGCTTTTCTAGTCAATGCTGACTTCGTGAACTATTTGGCGTTTGGGCTTGATCCGAGCATGTGATTAGTGGGCTTGGGCCACTAATAATGATACGTTATCACATACAAAAATGTACAAAAACGTATAAAACGTACACAAACATATAAAATAGATAAATAACGGATGAAAACATATAAACCAAGATTTTTGAAAATAATTACAAATACCTGTTGGCCAAAAGGATAGATTCTGCAAGATTCTGCAACAAAAGGGACCAAACATACAAAAGGGACTAAAAGAACACGTGGACTTGAGTAACTTAGATGACAGTTTTGAAACTTTAATAACTTAGATGAACTTTTTCTAAAACTTTAGTAACTTCTTTGAGGTGAAATATGTTTCAGGTTGAGATACCGACTATTAACCGGTTGCCCACCTTGGGAGTAACCCTAGTGTAACATCTTTGAAACTTTGGTAACCCAGTTGATAAACCAGTGAACTTGAGTAACCTGGATGACAACTTTGAAACTATATTACCTTAGGACAAAATTCAGGCAAACTTTAGTAACATCTTTGTACAATAACTCTTAAGAAATGAACCTATAAAATAGTTTGGTTATTGTGGTGTTTGCGTGGTGAATCATTTTCGTTAACAAATAGTAGTCTAGTAGATCATTAAGGCAGAGAGAGCTCAAGTAGAAGATTAAGCAAGCTAAGTTCTTCCTATCAACACAAAATTGTTTTTGAACGAGGCATTTAAACCCGTGCTGCGCAACGAGACACGGAATTTTGATTGGAAAAGGTATATGTTATTTTAAGATCTCGATTTTAGTTTTTACTTACAAAATGTTAGTGAAAAAGATTAATTATGTAACTTCTCATTTATGGATGGTTTTGTAAAGTTAACCAACTAAAATGGACTATTTTTGTAATTATTTGTTACACAAACAGTTTTAGAGTTAATTAATTGTCTCTGTAAAGACATGTGATGACAAGGACGTTTTTTTTTTTTTTTTTTTTTTTTTTTTTTTTTTTTTTGCATTTTCTAGGCTCCGTTTGCTTAACTTTTAGTAAATCACGGGGACTATTCTGCCATTTTTCATAAGAAATTACTGTTAACTTTTTGTTACCTAAATAGTCATTAGATTTTAACTAAGGGACTGTCTCTATAACGAAAATTAATGACAGGGGTGTCTTGTGCAATTTTTCCAGACTATTTGCGTAATCGTTTATTGACTACGGGTGACTTTTTTTGCTACTTTTCTATGAAGAATTATTCTTCATTGAATAATAATTTCAAATTGTGAATTATTGAGGTGTGGAGCTTTTTGGAGCGGTGAGTAATGAGCATTTTGGTTTTTAGTAATCGTTTGGCAAAGGAGCGGTGAGCTTTGCTATTCTTTAGGAATGCCCATTTTTTCAATGCTTCCTTAAGGAGCAGTGAGCGATGAGCTGTGAGTTATGGCTACTACTCGCAGCTCACTGCCACAGCTCACTACTAGTGCTACTAATACTTTTAACAAACACACCCTTAAAATAAAATAAAACGATTGGTGTGGCACATGGCGTTCATACGTTACACTAGATTTTAAGAAGATTGTGATTACTTTTTGAAAAATTAAGCCACTTAAAATTTAAACTTTATTTGATAGACAAAATTTATTAGAGGTTTAAAAATATTTAATCTAGTAAAATCAAATGTCATTTTGTGTTGTTTAAAAAATAATAAATTTTTTTAGCTTCCACTTTATCTCCATCTATAACTACTATAACTACATTTCTAGTTGCAGCAACAGGCGACAAACATAATAGAAGTATAGGAGCTATGCATTAAAAAGGGAAAATATTGTCTAATAGTAACAAAGTTTCATCACTGTTTCAATTCAATCACTCAAACTTTACATTAACCATAAAAATCATTCAACTTTCAATAATGTTTCATTATTGTGTAAATGTTCAAAATACGTGCTTTGTTTGATTGTACCTTAATAATAAATGCCCACCCTTGATTTTCACTAACCTCAACTAACTCGATGTACAACCAACTTAAAAGCAGGTAAAAAGAAATATAAGACAAAATAATAAAAAAAGTTTTAGAACTTTTCATTTTGATCAGTTAAACATAAAAATTATGTAAGAATGAAACACTTACGAAATTTTAGTTAAACCTAAAAAAAGAAGGGACTAAGATCCTCTCAAGTTGTGTACACAACTTGAGTCAAGTTGTGTAATTATGAGCCATTGGATCAAATTCAATGGCTTATAATGACAAAAGTTGACTCAAGTAACTTAAGAGGATCTTCCTCTAAAAATAAGTATAAGCCACTAAATTGAAATGATCACCGTGCATATATACATGGTGACTAGGCATACCATTTAAATAAAGAAAAAACTATAAAGAAAGGACAAAAAGTATGAAAGAGGAATATCATTGTGAAAGATACCTTGAGAGTTATTTACTATTCTTTATTTTACTTGTATTATTATATTTGAATAAGTAAGTTAGGGGGTGTTTTTTTTTTCCCCTTAGCTAAGGGAATGGGTTCACATGAGTTCACACAAGTATTTAATAATATTTTTTTTTGTGTGGAACCCACTTATTTTCACTAATACATTTATATCTACAAGGCATAAAATGTCTTCCTCTCCCATATGGACCACACCCATCTCTTGGCTAACAAAAAAAATAAACACCTCCTTATTGTGGGTTAGTAAAAATGCATTGTAATTCATGCATTTCTAACCTTAAATTAAATCCTTTGAATAGTTGCATATGTCAATTCTTACAACCTCGAAAGTGTTAGCTCAATTAGTCGCTTGTGAAGAACTTTGGTGTTGAATTTGTGTGCCTATTGCGCTTGCACTTTCAGAGTACACATATGTATATATTCTCCATTGTAAACTAAAGTTTTTACATGAACTCACGTTTATAAAACTCAAACTCGTTTGTGTCTCTAATCTTTGTTGGCTTGCTATGTCTATATTCCTTTGTCTGGAAGGTTGCGTGCGCACATCACCAAGAAGAGCAATTTAACACTTATCCCGTCCACTGGACCCTCTTTCTTCTTATTCTTGTACCTCTCTTTATCGTATTGCTGCCATTCTTCTCCTCAAACTTCTGGTTGAACATAATTTGTGGAGGCATTCCTATTATAGTGCTTTTGTTTATTGCCTTCATGCTTCAACAGAGAATCACAAGTTTGCAACAACACCCCCAACAAGCAGACAAGACTATTGATATTGTTTAGAGATCTATCTTTCTTGTTCAATTATTATATGGAATTGGTTGAAATCATGGAATCAGTGAAACTTGTTTGATATTGTTTGTTGTGTGTTACGGTAAATCTTAGTTTGTTTTATCTTATATTTATAGCGCTTTTGTTTTTGCAAGGGTCTTTGATCAAGCTAGCTAAAACGAGTGTGCACTCCGCACCTTCTAACTCAACTATAAGCCATACCTGACTAAGTCCATTGATATCAAGTAAATCACAATTACACAAAATATAAGCGGTTGACACTAAAATCATCAACATATTGTACGTTCGAGTACATTTTTTATGCATTGTGCTATATTTACCAGCGTTTTTTCAATTGCTTTTCTTTGCATTGACACATGTCTTGTGCTCACGGTATGTGTGAAAACCTTGTACAAGTTAAAAGTTGCAGTTTATTGTATCTAGTGATTAGAATTACAAGGCCTAAAAATTTGCCATGCTATCAAACACATAGATGCGAATACGAAAATAGTTAACAAGCTGAGATGTCTTAAAAAAGGAAATCGAACGGGGTTTTGGTTAGGCTGGCATAGTTGAATGGGGGCTCACATGTGACTAGGGTTGTAACGAACCGAACGAATACGAACGGAGCCTTGTTAATGTTAGTTCGTTTAATTTTAACCGGATAAATAGACGGAGACGAACGTTTAAACGGACGAATTTTCTTGTTCATGTTCATTCATTAAGAAATGAACCTATAAAATAGTTTGGTTATTGTGGTGTTTGCGTGGTGAATCATTTTCATTAACAAATAGTAGTCTAGTAGATCATTAAGGCAGAGAGAGCTCAAGTAGAAGATTAAGCAAGCTAAGTTCTTCCTATCAACACAAAATTGTTTTTGAACGAGGCATTTAAACCCGTGCTGCGCAACGAGACACGGAATTTTGATTGGAAAAGGTATATGTTATTTTAAGATCTCGATTTTAGTTTTTACTTACAAAATGTTAGTGAAAAAGATTAATTATGTAACTTCTCATTTATGGATGGTTTTGTAAAGTTAACCAACTAAAATGGACTATTTTTGTAATTATTTGTTACACAAACAGTTTTAGAGTTAATTAATTGTCTCTGTAAAGACATGTGATGACAAGGACGTTTTTTTTTTTTTTTTTTTTTTTTTTTTTTTTTTTTTTTTTTTTTTTTTTTTTTTTTTTTTTTTTTTTTTTTTT
>LBNU01015782.1:220465-240013 GCA_014162995.1 Artemisia annua
AGTGATTATCCTCTCACCGCCCTATAGAACCCGACCTTATATAGAATGTTTTTTCATTTCCCTAGTTGCAACTTGCAACAACTGTGTGATTTATAAGAGAATGTTCACGGAAGAGCGTCGGTGAGACATGAGTTACATACTATAGCAAATAGTAATAAACGTATGATATCAGAAGGGACGAAACTAAAAAAAAAAAGTTGACCAGATACATTTAAGAAAAACTGAACAATACTATAAGAGAATTGATTTGCACACTCCTATAATTTATTGGCACACTCAATTGAATGCATTAGACAGTTGTACAGAAAAATATAACATGCTTTAACTGGTTGTACTGTGAGTGTGCCAATAATTTTTGAGAGTGTGCTAATCACTTCCCATACTATAAAACAGTCTTTTCAAACCGGGTGCATTTAAGAAAAACAAAAGTACTTACAAAGTTGATTTATACCACACCGCAAAAATCCATGAATGTCCCGTGACCTCAGAACCCACCCTGGTTCCGTACATGGATACCAACACGCTTTAAAGTTAACATCTTTTATACCATTTCACCTTAATCAAGATGAAAACCAGTCTTTTTCAAAAGCATTTCTAGTTTTCATTTTTACAACATATTACCACATCAATAATAACACACACAGGCAAAAAAATCATAAAATAAGACAAGGTAGATAATATATAGTTTCTAGTTCACTGTTCTTACAAGAAAGTGGTCGTGCCGGAGTGGTTATCGGGCATGACTAGAAATCATGTGGGCTTTGCCCGCGCAGGTTCGAATCCTGCCGACCACGCTTCTATTTTACTCTTCTCTTTTTTATTTTTCTTTTCTTTAGGTATGTTTTCGGTCCTCGGTCCGGTTCGTCTCACGGACAACCGGCTAGTATGCTTTGTTGGATCGGACAGACTTGGACCTGAACTGAACATTTTGGTCTGGTCCTCGGTCCAGAGTTTTGGACCAAATCGGTTTTTGGTCCGATCCGGTCCTTGTCGGTCCGGTTTTCAGATCGTGATCAGCCCTATTTCGTATGCAACATATTGGAGCATTTGGCAAATAGTGTGCAACATTTTGGTTTTTGTTTAAATAGTAGCAAACAATAGTTTTGCAAATGCTACTCAAAGAAGCGTTGGAATATAAACGCTACTCTTTATACTACCGCTAGTTTTGTCACACACATGTCTAGTCTAGTTGTTTAACCTTACTTGGTAACACTTAGTCCTTAGCTTTTAATCTTGTATTATATCTGTTTAATGAATACATCATGTAATTACAAAAGCTATCGAATGATAATTCATTCGTTAACATTAATAAGAGCATACATTTCATACTTCAAGAACTGGAGCTAAATAGTTGCACCAAAAAAAGCCTACGCTGAAACTACAAGATACTCGAAAGGAGATTTGGTTAATCATCTGAGCAGGTTTAAACTTTCTAGAGATATATCCATTCCAAAATAGTAATAACAATGATGCTCTAACAGTATTAAGCCGGATCAAATGAATTTATACATATACTGCAAATCTAACGAGTATATATCTATACAACGACACACTGATGATTCACCTAGTTATCTTTGTCAACTTTTTTTCCTATCCAATTCGCAACAATTGGCGTGAGTGCTACAGTGGGCGGAAATCTTATAGGTGATGCAGCTTTATGTGCAGCATACGCCAATGCAAACGTCCCCACTTTTTCTCCAGTTTCATTAGCTGAAATCCCGACCTTCAAATCAATGGAAACATACATGAGTCTTGACAATGATGGGCGGTTGTATAACAGGTCTAAACGGATTTGGGTAATGACGAATCATTTTTAGTACTGGTCGAAATGGGCCACCGGGTTGGGTTGACCTGCTTCCACTTTTTAGTCCATTTAACATGTTTGACCAGTTCCCCTTTCAGAAATTCCAGCTTATTTCTCCATATTATGTTTTTTTTGTTTGCTTTTTACAGATAGTAGATCCTGCTGAGATAGAGAAAATAATTGATAAAGTAATAGCTAATAATCCAAAGCAGTTGGAACAATACCGCGGGGGTAAAACCAAGCTGCAAGGTTTCTTCGCAGGACAGGTCTGATATTTTTACGTCTTCTCATTTATTCTTGATCCTTTTTATTTTGTTTTGTTAAAAATTTAAAGATTTAAAAACTTATTCAGGTGATGAAAGAATCAAAGGGTAAAGCAAATCCAGGGCTTGTGAACAAGATTCTTGTAGAAAAATTAAACGCTTAAGCTCATCCACTGCGTTTAAGGATCTTCTTTCTTAGTTCAGTGCCCTTCTTTTTAGGCTGAAACTCCATCCCGAGAGCTGTACTTATAGAAACGAGGCAAAAGGGATCCTCTTAATTCCTATTTTGACTTGACTGCAAGACAATGCACATACATTTATTCAGATTATAGGTAGCAAGCTGTATTTGACATTCATCTTTATAATCATATCAAGTGTTTCTTGCCATTTATGCAGAGCGACGAGTGCCAAGGCTAGTAACGAATATATATAGTGATTATCCTCTCACCGCCCTATAGAACCCGACCTTATATAGAATGTTTTTTCATTTCCCTAGTTGCAACTTGCAACAACTGTGTGATTTATAAGAGAATGTTCACGGAAGAGCGTCGGTGAGACATGAGTTACATACTATAGCAAATAGTAATAAACGTATGATATCAGAAGGGACGAAACTAAAAAAAAAAAGTTGACCAGATACATTTAAGAAAAACTGAACAATACTATAAGAGAATTGATTTGCACACTCCTATAATTTATTGGCACACTCAATTGAATGCATTAGACAGTTGTACAGAAAAATATAACATGCTTTAACTGGTTGTACTGTGAGTGTGCCAATAATTTTTGAGAGTGTGCTAATCACTTCCCATACTATAAAACAGTCTTTTCAAACCGGGTGCATTTAAGAAAAACAAAAGTACTTACAAAGTTGATTTATACCACACCGCAAAAATCCATGAATGTCCCGTGACCTCAGAACCCACCCTGGTTCCGTACATGGATACCAACACGCTTTAAAGTTAACATCTTTTATACCATTTCACCTTAATCAAGATGAAAACCAGTCTTTTTCAAAAGCATTTCTAGTTTTCATTTTTACAACATATTACCACATCAATAATAACACACACAGGCAAAAAAATCATAAAATAAGACAAGGTAGATAATATATAGTTTCTAGTTCACTGTTCTTACAAGAAAGTGGTCGTGCCGGAGTGGTTATCGGGCATGACTAGAAATCATGTGGGCTTTGCCCGCGCAGGTTCGAATCCTGCCGACCACGCTTCTATTTTTCTCTTCTCTTTTTTATTTTTCTTTTCTTTAGGTATGTTTTCGGTCCTCGGTCCGGTTCGTCTCACGGACGACCGGGTAGTATGCTTTGTTGGATCGGACAGACCCGGACCTGGACTGAATATTTCGGTCTAGTCCTTGGTCCAGAGTTTTGGACCAAAACGATTTTCGGTCCGATCCGTTCCTTGTCAGTCCGGTTTTCGAATCGTGATCGGCCCTATTTGGCATGCAACATATTGGAGCGTTTGGCAAATAGCGTGCAACATTTTGGATTTTGTTTAAATAGTAGCAAACACTAGTTTTGCAAACGCTACTCAAAGAAGTGTTGGAACATAAACACTACTCTTATTATTGCGCTAGTTTTGCCAAACACACGTCTGGTCTAGTTTTTTAACCTTATTTGGTAACACTTTATCCTTAGCTTTTTAATCTTGTATTATATCAATCGTTTGAGACGATAAAGAGGTTTGGGCACTCATTAATCACATCAACGAGTAAGAAACTTATAACTCGTTACCATATATCTGTCCCAAAATTGTTCCACCGAAAGAGTCAAAGAGCCCTAAGCTGAAACTACAAGATACTCGAAAGGATATTTTGGTTAATCATCTGAACAGGTTTAAACTTTCTAGAGATGTATACATTTCATAATAGTAATAACAATGACGCTCTTACAGTATTAAGCCGGATCAAATGAATTTATACATACACTGCAAATCTAACGAGTATATATCTATACACCTTACACAACGATACACTGATGATTCACCTAGTTATCTTTGTCAACTTTTTTTCCTATCCAATTCGCAACAATTGGCGTGAGTGCTACAGTAGGCGGAAATCTTATAGGTGATGCAGCTTTATGTGCAGCATACGCCAATGCAAAAGTCCCCACTTTTTCTCCAGTTTCGTTAGCTGAAATCCCGACCTACAAATCAATGGAAACATACGTGAGTCTTGACAATCCAAAGGAAATGGCGCGTTAATAAATTCAACCCAGCAAAACGTAGTTGTTGATAGTTACATTATTACCTTTTGCAACAATGATTGGACATCAACACCGGCGCTAATGAGGAAATAGCATAGGGAAAAGGAGATCAACGAGAGAGTGATGGAGGTGGCTAGATATGCTCCACCGTATTTAGTCAAAAGCTCTTTTGCTTGATCGCCTTTTGATTTGTTGCCTTCTTCCTTTGAGCTAAATATCTACATAATATAACCAAATTCATCACATCTGTCTTGTCCTTTTCATATCCAAAAACTAGGAGTACCAATTCGTCTGTATCATAAACAATGTGTAGAGCACGGGGCTGGCAAGAGATATGTGAAAAGGCCTCTGGTATACGTTATCTATTATTCAAACCTTAAGGTGTGTTTGGCAATCGGCAATCTAGTTTACAAAACCGGGTTTTTTATTACCCTGGATTTGTACAATTGGAGTTTTTAGTACCCTTCAGTCAGTAACTCAGTCAGGTCTAAATGTCTAATCAATCAGTGATTGCCTTGAAACTGTAAAACTGAATCTCAAATATCCAACAGAAATAATAATGAATTTTAACCGTCATGGATCGTTTCATAGGTTATACATGTCCAACAGAATATCATTTTACCTTGTGCAGCTATTGTCATGTATAACTATTGTGGTCGTATTATGCTCTGTTGTCATTGTCTAGTGCAAATTCTTGCTTATGGACTATATGGCAAATGAATTCGAGTCGGAGAGAGCTGCTATGGCAAAGGAATTTAGTGCCAAATTCAAGGGCAACATATTTTGATAACTTGACACATTTTCACGTGATTAGCACCTCACCGAGTCAAGGGTACTAAAAAGTCCAATTGTAATAATTCAGAGTACTATGCTCCACCTTTCAAAGTTCAGGGTGCTATAACACCCGGTCATCCAAGTGTAGGGTACTATTATACCTTTGGCCTCGACAATCGAGCATATCAAATTACTAATTCCTTCCACCTAATGCCCTCATTTATAGGTTTCTAGATAAAGATACATCCCTAATAAAAGTATAATTCCTGATACTTTATCTAAACAAGACTTACGGAATATAAATAAAACACTATAACTAATTATCTACCAAGTAAAGTAAATAGAGGGTCACCAACGGTCACGGGATACCACGGTTAGGCCGGCCATGTACCGAGTCAAAGACTGAACCTCCCTGGATAACCTCAATAGGTAAAACCTCATATGTTTACCCGTTTGCTGGGGGTGTTTGTTTAAGCTTATTTATGGGCTTATGAGGTTGTCTATTATCTGGCTTATATATCACACACTCAAAGTTTTCAGCTTATTTTGAAATTTGCGTGTTTATATAAGTTTATTGTGACATAATAAACCTATATATAACCCCGTAAGTCCCCATATAAAGCCCAAAAAAAGGCTTATGAAACATAAGCCGAAACAAGATAAAAGCTCATAAGCCCAAAAATAAGCCTAAACACCCTCTTACCAAGTACTTAGTACTCTACCCGTCCCAAATTATAAGTTGGCCTTTCTATTTCTATTTTTGTTTATTCCAAAATAAGTAGCAAAGTGTATTTCAAAAAGTTAAACATGACATATGTTTAGTAAATGGTCTTATTTTTCTTAGGGTATATTTGGCGAAATGGGCTGGACTGCTGGAGCTTATATCATAAGCCGGAAGCTAGAGCTTATATTTTTGTAAAGCTGATTGGCAGATTAGTTGGAGCTGAAAGTTATTAATGTAAAATCGCATAAAAATACATCAAATTAAATTTAGATATATTTCAAGCTTTAGCGCGATAATCCACTATATTTTGAAGGGTATTTAAGTAATTTAACTAGCTATAATTAGCGGGTTCAACCGGCTTGTCTTATAGTGGCTCATGGCTTATAATTATAAGATACCTTATCTTAAACTGCGTGCAAGTTAAAAGCGGACTTATAATTTAAGACGGATAAAAAAGTAAATACTAAACTTACCTTCCACAAACCAGCTTCAAGTCCAAGCTTCTTAGTAACTTCATCAGGTGAAGCAGAATTATTATTATTATTCTTGGCCTTGGGCTTAGTTTCTTCTTTGATAGCTTTAGTTATTACCAAGGAAGTGGGTCCTCTTCTTGTTCTACTGCTGCTAAATGTGTTTGTTCTTGGTGGGTGGGTTTTAAATTTCCTGGAGGGTGAGATTATGGTGCAGCAGCAAAGGGATGATGATGCTGCCAACATGATGGAGGGAGAAAAAGATGAGAAAGTAACCACACAAAAGATATGAAATCAAATATGATTTTTCTTACTTACTTATAATAAATGAAAAATAATAGTGGTCATATCACATGTGTTGTGTCACAATAACTGTCTCAAATATTTTTTAAAGAGAATGTATTTAGCGAAAGTAACTGGTTGCTGAAACTGGAGATGTAAGTGTATGTTGATGGAGATTGCGGGGGAGATTAAAAATTGAGATTATTTTTGTAACTTACATGAATTAGTATTTTGATTTTAAGAAATTATGAAATATAGTTTTTCTTAAATCTCTTATAAGTTTTGGATAAAGCTTATATTTTAAGTAGTTTATTTTTTAAAGAGTGAAAGTTGAATTAATGTAATTTACTTTTTCGTATTTTATCGAAATAAGTAATATACTTTTTTAATAGTTAGTATCGCTAAAATATTTTTCAAAAGTTTGTCAATATTACTAACTTTCCATGTGATTTTACTAAAATACCTTTTAAGAACAATTTTAAATGTGAAAAAGATAAGGGTAGTTTAGTTAAAATTAAATGGTTAAACCGGTCATATTAGCGATATTGAAAAGTATTTTAAAGTATTTTAGCGATATTGACAATTAATAAAGTATGTTACCGGTAATACGTGAATGTGGCCTTCACCTTTTTTTTTAAAAGAACAAGAGAATCTTCTCATAACTTATGTACTATGTGCCAAACATTCTCTAAATTCGCACAACTTGTGGTTGATGCGCACAATAATATATATCACTAGCCAAAAACCACCTTGGATATACGATACAAATATTACTTGAGGTCTGCATGTTTGGTTAAATGTAAGGGATTGATAATGAATATAATCGACTATGTAATGGAATGAATTTAGTAATTGAATGAGTCATTATTGTTACATTGACCTATTTGGTTGTCATGTTGGAATGGAATATAGCATTTCGGCATGTTGTTTGGTATGATGCAACAGATGTTGGAAAAGAATGAAATAAATGAAATATTGCAACATGTGATTCCATGTCGTAAAAAAAAANAAAAAAAAAAAAAAAAAAAAAAAAAAGCGTTGGTGTTTAGGGGATTTTAGTTAAAGATTTTAAGGTGTATTCAAACACGTCTTAACTATTTATTTTGTGTATCAACGGGGTACGAAGTCTAAACATTGTCTTCTACAATATGGATCATTTGAGAAAATTTAGATTATACAGAGTAGCGGAGCCAGAATTATGAATGCACATTTTTTTTTTAAAGGGAAAGGGTATACATTTAGTGTTTAAATCTGAAAAAAAATAAAAATTTTAAATTTTAACACTACCGGCAGTCTCAAATGGTATGCACGTACATACCATCTGCCGAATGTATCATACGAGCACACATCAGAATAGGCTTCAGTCACATAAACAACAAGATGATACATTAATGAATAAATCATGTAATTACAAGAGCTACCGAATGATAACTCACCGGTTAACTTAATAAGAACACAAATTTCCATCCTTAAAGATCCGGAGCAACATATATCTGACCCAAAATTGTTGCGCCCAAGGAACCCTACGCTGAAACTACAAGATACTTGAAAGGAGCCTTGGTTAATCATCATCTATGTAGGTTTAAACTTTCTAGAGAAATATCCGAAGTACCAAAGTTCCGGTGTTGACCATCTGCTACATTTGTAAGTTTAAAACCATGATTCGGGAGCTGGTTAATCAGCAGAGTTTCCAGTTGGCAAGCCAAGCTTTTTCCCGGGACTAGAAAGTAGAGAAATGAAGCATTATGCATTCCTTCCTTTGCCCGATGTGCACGAACCCGGCCTTGGAGATCATCCGTCTGAAATGCGGTCATCAAAGATTAGAAAGATTAACGAAATGACAAGGGTCAAAATAAAACATGCGGCTAAAATGGAAATGGGTCAAACCTCGTCAAAATTGTATTCATAATGCATAAAAAATCCTAAATCACTTTATAAAAATTTGATCATTGTGACAACGGTATTTAATCATATTTTGAGAAATTAATAATTTACAAGTTTCATAAAAGAAGACAGAAAAGTGTATGCGGGTTGACCCAACTCAAAGCCATTTAGAATCGTTAATCAACCCGCCCATTTAGCCGCTTATACTTTTGAGAATACAGGATCCAGTAATTTTAAAAAAGTACAGGGGGCATGCAGATAAATTTTAAAGCATGTTAATGAACTGAGACAAATACCTCTCCAACATAAAGAGTCTTGTCAGGTCTAAGGATCACATAAACACTTGACGCACCAATTGTTGATGGAGGTGGTTGTTCCCGTGGACCGATAACAACGCATCTCAATGCAACTTCTGGTGTAATTTTAGTCTTCCATACCTCGATAAGCTTTTTATGACAAATCATGCAGACAATATCTTCTACATCCTTCCGAAATTTCTCCATTTGGTTTCTTGATTCATTGGCACAAAAAATAGGCACTTCTTGACTACTAGTTTGTTGTATCTCGGCTTTAGAAGATCCTTTAGAAGAGATTGGTTGAGCTTTCGTTATCTTTTTTCTTGAACTTAAGTCCTTCGTGTACACTGAATTGTATAGTTCTTCTGCTCTTTGTATTACTGCCTCGGGAACACCTTCCTTTTGAGCAGTTTCAAATGCAAGACTCTCTCTGCATATTCCATCAATCAACTTCCACGTTGGTTTAGTTTTACCGTTCACTATCTCACTACCCATCGCTTTGTATACTGTATTCTTCGTAGTCAGAGGTAGATTGAAGATATCATGCAAGTGTGTTGATACTACACCCAAACAACCACTCGAATCAAGAGTTTCGATAATGCTACCAGCAATGCATGTCCCTTTCGCTGTTTCCGTGCCTCTACATATTTCATCCACAAGGACTAGGCTTTGCGAAGTGGCTCTAGTAACTATAGAACGCATCTCTGACATTTCAATCTGGAAAATAAGATGCATAAGATTCTAACATATATGGTATGGGTTGGTTTGGTTTTTTTAACGGGTATACTTGACAAAGCTCCCGTCGAATAGATCCAAAAGTAAATGCAAGAAAAAAGAAACAAAAAAGTTGTATCTTGACCCAACCCGTTTTGACCCGTATCATAAAGTGCTTGCAATGACCAGAATTCCCGAATCCAGTTTGACCCATTACCCAACCCACCCACTTTGCACATACGTAGACAGAATAAGAAAAGAAATTCAAAATAAGGGGAAGCATGAGACATGGGATTTAAGCAATATGCACCTGAAACGAGCTTTTCCCATCTGCAGGGCTGTCATAAGATTTTACGTGTAACATAATAGAGTCAAAATGAGGAATCAATGCCGACTCAGCAGGCACCATAAATCCGCATACTCCAAGTAGTGCAGCTGCACATATTGAGCGAAGCAAACTTGATTTCCCGCCTCCATTTGGTCCGGTCAATAGAAACATTGATTTCATATTAACTGTGTTCAAAACTGCATTGCCTTCAGCTGCATCAAACCAATATGGTGATAGACCAACAATCTTCATCTCACGACGTCTGATTATTTGTTCAGTTTCCTGCATACAATTTCAGTATGAACATGCATGTGCCGAAAAATTAACCAATAATTAAATAGATGGTGAATTGAAATGTACCTCACAAATAGGGGACTGAACGAGAGTTGGAAACACCCATTTTCTTCTCCTGCCTTCACTGTTTAATCAATATGTACCATTTAGTTAACACAATTTGAGGAGCTTAAAGTCACAAGATTTATATACAAACGTCAACTTTTTAGATTCAGCCTACCTCACATGAGCAAACAATGCTTTTGCTATGACAAGCAACATAGAGGCAAACACGAGAACATTAATTTTAGCTTGCAAATCAGCAGACAATCCTCTCAGCAACTCCAAGACCATGGACTTTGCCTTCGCACCAGCGTCATGGTACCTTGTGAGTGCGTCCTCCACTTTCACTGTGGTAAACCATTCTTCTCCAACCTTTCTGCCCTTAGAATCTATAGAGGGTTTAAGTTGTTTGATTTGTTCTTCTCCCGCTGTACCTGCCCATACAGATGGTGCAAAACGTTTCCCCTTGAACCAAATAGCTCTGTGTTCCCGAGCATACGAGATTTCGCCCTTTGGTCCTCCAAATGGCGCCGTAGTAGCCTTTATTCTGTTGATTATAGGAAGGAAATCTTCTGTGACCTGGAATAACAGCCATCTGTTAATCAGTACCAGATCTTTGTCTTGTAGGGCATATTATAACAAAGAATGAAAGACGAGAAAAAAGAAACTTACCGCTACGGATAAGGCTTCAGCGGCCTTATCTACCTCATCGTAAGCTTCTTTTAAATGAATCTTCTTCACACGACTTTTCCATGAAGACTCCATGTCCTCAAAAAAGTCATTTGGTATATTCACATATGAGCTAAACTTCTGATCATTTTCATCATCTAAAGAGATAAGTTCACCAATTGTACGAGAGATTGACTCACATTCATTCACCTGTGAATAAGCAATGACAACAAAGAAGCCATTTTTATAAACTTCTACTCATATATCTTGATCATCAAGACGTTTAGCAATTTACTTTATATCTCAAGAATTTTAACAACTTACTAGTATCTCAATGTCAACTTTTAACCCGGTCGCCGCCCAAGTAGGGTCCACTAACAACATCAGTATCTCATTTAGCTCGGAGTTTTTATGGAGCTGCAATATTTCGTCAAGCACACTTTTGATCTTGCAAAACTCAATATGATTCGTTTCCCTTAACTCGAGAAGCTTCACTAGCTGCAAGATGAGGGACCCATATATGTTAGAACTTAGTCAACTTACATAGTTAGAAATGGAGAACAATAAGCTGAATCTTTTCTTTAACCAAATCCGGAACTCAGACGAATTTTGTTACCTTTGATGGTGCGATGCAAGTGAACTCAGGAATTGAGCAAGAGATATTGCTCATAAGTTTGCCTATTGCTGAAAATGTTTAATAAGCAGATAGAATTAGTTTGAAATATATGAAATGTATCGTAACTCAGAACATATGCACGTCTATAACATAATATAATAAAACACCTCTACGAAT
Source organism: Artemisia annua (assembly GCA_014162995.1). NCBI lineage: Eukaryota > Viridiplantae > Streptophyta > Magnoliopsida > Asterales > Asteraceae > Artemisia > Artemisia annua. The sequence continues at coordinate 232,024 of LBNU01015782.1, forward strand.
ATGGACATTATGACAAACTAAATAAGATTTTATAAGGAATGAAACAGATTTCAACAAACTGCAGATTCCTATAAACAGCATTTCTGAAAGTGTGACAGTCACGTACACATTGGCTCTTCTTACCATACTACCAACCCTGAGCTTCGCAAAATACTTATTTCGTTGGTTGAACATGTGAGATAAGCATGCAAAGTCAGATCACGTCACATATTTTGGGAACGAGGGAGATCAACCTTTCTATTTATACACTAAGATTGGGAACTAACTGCACTTTGAGATACCAGTGAATGATAATCGGATACTCACCTTGAATGGCAGATGCAATTGCATAAGTAGGAGGGTTCAGAAGTAGATCTCTGATATACCTATTACAAACAAAAAATAAAAAGGCAATAGAAAATCAACAATCAAATGTAACTCGTGTATGCAATTCATAACATGGAAATTCAAATTTAAAAGCAACAGAATGTAACTTACATAGCAGGTAATCCAGTGCAATTGGACGGAAGCAAAATCTTTAATAAAAAAGGTACACCTTCTGTTGGTATAGCACCTGATATCCAAAACACTAGTTAATAATGCATAACTAGTTCCATAAAGAGAAGATTAAAAGTGCATGAGATGATAGCTGACCAATTTGTGAGGCTGTTCCAAGGGTCAATGGATGTGGTTTGTTTTCTGAAGCGACGGTTACATTTCTGAATGTGACATCATCTTCGAGACCATAAAGCTCTTTTACCTAAAATTTTAGAAACCAACTGTAAGATACTATTGACATCTTAAGAACGTAACACTGTGAGATATGGGTGTAGATATAGACCTTGAATAGTATCTCATTGACGATATTCCCATCAATCCATTCGAAGTGTCGGCCATTACATTCTCCCCACAGTAGCCCACCTTCACCAAACTCTGCCCAACGAGTCGTTCCTGTTAAGCATATTTTAGATATGTGAAGAGTCAATTAATGATGTTTAAAATTTAACACCGAAGTCATTATTCAACCCTTAAATCAACAACAATTACCTGAAGAATTGTTCTTCAATGATTTATGAATAAACAAATGGTGGTAATGACAAGTACGAAGCTTTGTAACAACGGCCTCTTCAGTTAAACCATCATCCAAAGAGTATGTTTTCATAGTCTCCAACACGGAAACTATGCAATACCCTTTTGCTGAGCGTGATAGTCCTGAAAACGTACAAGACAAGTAATTAACCATAAAAAATAAATAAATAAATAAATAAATAATAAAAGAAGTTAAAACATGAATTAACTTGATGTGACTTTAGCATACCAATGACTGGCATAGGTTCTGGAAACTCAAGGTCATGATCGTCTTCAACAAGTCCAAAAACATACGGACTTCCAGGATGTGCATGTCTGTACACAAACATATATCCAGAGTAAAAACATAATTTAGACCATGAAGATTTATTACTCAATGCATATAGATTTACTTCTGTGGATAATTTTCTTTAATAGAAATGAAAGCACACATACAGAGAAGGAAATGTTTTTTGTAACGAATCAAATAAACCAGTTAATGTACCCAGATATAAAACGGCTTTTACGGGAACGAGCTTGGGTTGGACCCTGAACTTCCTCCACAATGCACTAAAACACAAACATCAAAAACCAAATCAAATTCAAAATTCGTCTTATCGAAAAGGAATAATTATTGTGCCCTTTAGCTCAAGGGCAATAACAGTACCAACAGCTTCAAAACTTTAAGTACTTACTACTGAGAATCCATGACGTGTCAGATCATCCAAAGTTTGACGTAGATTCTGTATGTTTAAAAAAAGGAATAATGGCTGATTGTTTGAGAACTTTGAAAAGCTAACTTTAGAGGGAGAAAATGGCAATGTTTATAATACCACAACAGGGCAACCGGCTTTTGGAATGCTATCTGAACGTGTACCACCAAAAGGATTCAAACCAGCATACTCCACGAGTATACAAGCATCAAATCCAATCGCTTCGTAAAAATCCCCGACCTAAAGAGATTGAAACATTTATGCACTTGATATTAGTGATGAACAAATCACGTGCTTTCTTTGAGCACAATGAGATAAGACAGAAACATACCCTACATAGCAAAACTTCCCGTGGAAACCTTGATTTGAACTTTAATATCTCCGAATTGAGGGTTCCTTCTTTCATACTTCATCAAAGGAAGAAATGATTAAGAAAAGAAAACTAGATGCCAATGTTTATGAACACGGAAAACTAGATGCCAATGTTTATGAACACGAATGACATTACTTACCTCCCATTCTTCAAACTGTCATCCAAACCGAGCAAATTAGAGTAAGTGAGTCTGTTGATCATTTGCATAGAAGACGTTTTCCTACACGTCTCCATTTTCTGAAAGAGAAAGCATAATATCAATATAAGTACTATAAATAAATCAACACGAAAGAAAAATCATCTGGATACTATAAGTCTGATTTGAAAATAAGGGATACCTCCTTCCACCACGTGACGTGAAGGTAATCTTTTTCCGTGTAGACATTCTTAGATTCCTTTAGTTTATTGGATGTTTTGTTATTTATCGTCAACGTCTTTCTCTCTTTAAAGCAATTGATCTGCTTAGGATTCCTGGTGCTTCTAAGAAAATATAGAAAAGACGGAATGTTAGTATATAGATTGCAGTAATGTTGGGGAATGTTAAATTCTGAGTTCTTATATTTGAATTGGAGCTATTTCATTCGACATGGGGACAATTGCATACTTGAGGCAGATTCAATTATGATTATTACTTTAATTATCAACGTACTAAGACCACACTTCTAAATAAGATATTTAAGTTTACATGACTACAGACTACAGACTACTGACGCTGTGTTGCGTGGCATCAAGGTGAACCCTAAAATGTTGCAAACTGAAACTGTAGACCTTAACATGATGAGATCAAAGTATGAGTCATAAATGGATATAGCTAGGCTTAAAGTAACTGTATGTGTCGTAAGTATGCAATTAATCCTTCTATATTTTGCTATAGTTGCAGACATGCAGTTGCAGTTGCAGACTTGCAGTTGCAGTTCCAGTTTTGGTTCCAAGCCAAGGGACTCTAGTTGCCGGAATTCCCTTACTCTATAGCAACTATTATCACATTCAAATTTCAATCCAACTACGTTAATAATAACCTAATACGCAATGACTACAACTTCCACAAGCAAATCAGTGATACTAAAAAACAGACTGAATCTTCCACGCTTTATTACAAGATTATAAGACTAAATTTAATACAGGGATAATGGTACCTAGCTATTCAAATTACTTTATACAACAACCACGGGCGGCCTAGTGGTAAAAGGCATGTAACTACTAACTACCATCACTAAAATGTGAGTGGTCTCAAGTTCAATTCATGCCATCTGCAAACAACCCTGAAGTGGCCACGCCAACCTCCTCAAAAGGGAGGGCATTACCCGATTTGAGTATACGTGGTGATGAGTTAAAACCTCGTGGATTAGTCGGTTAAAAGCTAGGAAACCATAGTTACCAAAAAGACTCATAATTATATATCCGGTTTCAATGAAACCAAATCCACCCAAAAACATAATATCATATATTGTTAAAATGCCTTTCAAAATCATTAAAATACAAAANTTTAACATGTAATTTTGGTATAAAAAGACCAACCCCAATGAGAACGGTAAACGGATGAGGGCGAGCCTTTTTGACTCAGATAACCCGGTACAGTTTCCTACCCTTCCTTGGCCACCTCCAAATGTACACGCCTAGCGAGGTTTGAACCCTACCAAAGTACTAAACCGCGTTTTGGCCTATATAATCACTAGCCTTCCACGACTTTAAATTTAGGGAGGGGTTCTATTTTCTAAAGTAATGCCTATTTTGTCATTTTAACATGTAATTTTGGTATAAAAAGAACGACCCCAATGAGAACGGGGCGAGCCTTTTTGACTCACGTAACCCGAGACAGTTTCCTACCCTTCCTTGGGCACCTACAAATGTACACGCCTAGCGAGGTTTAAACCCTACCAAAGTACTAAACCGCATTTTGGCCTATATAATCACCAGCCTTCCACGACTTTTAATTTAGGGAGGGGTTCTATTTTCTAAAGTAACGCCTATTTTGTCCTTTTAACATGTAATTTTGGTATAAAAAGAACGACCCCAATGAGAACGGGGCGAGCCTTTTTGACTCACGTACCCGAGACAGTTTCCTACCCTTCCTTGGCAACCTCCAAATGTACACACCTAGCGAGATTTGAACCATTTACCCTAATGAAAAAATCTAATTTCAGCATCAATAAATATACACAAGAACAGTAACACAAATTTAAAATATCTATCTAATAATGGATATAAATAACAATATCTATATCATAATCCTATGTTATAAAATATATTACAAAAAATAAAGAACATACGATATTATTAAGGGAGAAGTGGTGATGGAACGGCGAGGAAAAGGTGACCGGATGAGAAGACCGACGGAGAGCCACCGGTGGCCGGAGAGCACCATGGATTTAGCCGTGAGGAACCAATACATTAAAATGTGTTTTTTTTAGGGATTTCCCGCCATATAACACGACAGAAACTGTCTGTTTGTCTGACTGATGAAACTTAACTGTCCGTTCAATGTAAAGATGTCTTTTTGTATAAATGGATATAGCTAGGCTTAAAGTAACTGTATGTGTCGTAAGTATATGCAATTAATCCTTCTATATTTTGCTATAGTTGCAGACATGCAGTTGCAGTTCCAGTTTTGGTTCCAAGCCAAGGGACTCTAGTTGCCGGAATTCCCTTACTCTATAGCAACTATTATCACATTCAAATTTCAATTCAACTACGTTAATAATAACCTAATATGCAATGACTACAACTTCCACAAGCAAATCAGTGATACTAAAAAACAGACTGAATCTTCCACGCTTTATTACAAGATTATAAGACTAAATTTAATACAGGGATAATGGTACCTAGCTATTCAAACTACTTTATACAACAACCACGGGCGGCAAGTGGTAAAACGCTTGTAACTACTAACTACCATCACTAAAATGTGAGAGGTCTCAAGTTCAATTCATGCCACCTGCAAACAACCCTGAAGTGGCCACGCCAACCTCCTCAAAAGGGAGGGCATTACCCGATTTGAGTATATGTGGTGATGGGTTAAAACCTTGTGGATTAGTCGGTTAAAAGCTCGGAAATCATAGTTACCAAAAAGACTCATAATTATATATCCGGTTTCAATGAAACCAAATCCACCCAAAAACATAATATCATATATTGTTAAAATGCCTTTCAAAATCATTAAAATAGAAAACTACTCATGTTGTGGGCACCAAATGTATTAAAGATACTTTAGAATATCAAGTAATATATATGAAAACGCGGTTTAGTACCCTGAACTTGGCTAAGTGGAATTTCTAGTACCTTGGATTCTTAGAGGTGAAGAATGGTACCCTCAATTTGGCTAAGTGGAATTTTTAGTGCCCTACAACACACTTGACATAATCACGTGACCATCATGTGAGTCTAGCCCGTTAAGATTTAACGGAGGAAAATAACATTTTAACAATGGATTAGAAAAGAAGAGACACCCACATATCTACCAATTACCATTCTCCACCTCTAATAATCCAGGGTACTAGAAATTCCTCTTAGCCAAGTTCAGAGTACTAAACCGCGTTTTGGCCTATATAATCACTAGCCTTCCACGACTTTTAATTCAGGGAGGGGTTCTATTTTCTAAAGTAATGCCTATTTTGTCATTTTAACATGTAATTTTGGTATAAAAAGAACGACCCCAATGAGAACGGTAAACGGATGAGGGCGAGCCTTTTTGACTCAGATAACCCGGTACAGTTTCCTACCCTTCCTTGGCCACCTCCAAATGTACACGCCTAGCGAGGTTTGAACCCTACCAAAGTACTAAACCGCGTTTTGGCCTATATAATCACTAGCCTTCCACGACTTTTAATTTAGGGAGGGGTTCTATTTTCTAAAGTAACGTCTATTTTGTCCTTTTAACATGTAATTTTGGTATAAAAAGAACGACCCCAATGAGAACGGGGCGAGCCTTTTTGACTCACGTAACCCGAGACAGTTTCCTACCCTTCCTTGGCCACCTACAAATGTACACACCTAGCGAGGTTTGAACCATTTACCCCAATGAAAAATCTAATTTCAGCATTAATTAATATACACAAGAACAGTAACACAAATTTAAAATATCTATCTAATAATGGATATAAATAACTATATTTATAATTCTATATCATAATCCTATGTTATAAAATATATTAAAAAATAAATAAATAAATAACATACGATATTATTAATGGAGAAGTGGTGATGGGACGGCGAGGGAAAGGTGACCGGATGAGAAGACCGACGGAGCGCCACCGGTGGCCGGAGAGCACCATGGATTTAGCCGTGAGGAACCAATACATTAAAAATGTGTTTTTTTTAGGGATTTCCCGCCATATAACACGACAGAAACTGTCTGTCTGTCTGTGACTGATGAAACTGTCCTTTCAATATAAGATGTCTTTTTTGTACTTCTTTTCTTTTATTTTTTATTTAGGAGCTGTTTGTTTAAAGGGAGATGATTTGCCCACGGGACACTTCAATTTTTAGGGGTGAGCAAAACAGTGCGAGTCCTGACAACCGATTTGGTTCTGACATAAACTAATAGTCCCGAAATTGAATAATAGCTTCTCGGGAGCATTTTCGGGATTCGGGACGGGACGGGTCGGGACGGGCCAAAAACCGACAAAATACAAGCAAAAACCGACTACTTTTGGGACGGGTCGGGACGGGACGGGCCAAAAAACCGACTACTTTCGGGTCGGTATTCGGTTTACGATTTAGGGATCGGGATTAGTCGGGTCAGGTCGGGATCCGGCCCAATGCTCAGCCCTACTTCAATTTAGTGTGTTTGGACATTTATACCTGTGGTGTGAAAATGTAAGGATAACTGTGAGTGTATAAATGTCCTAGCACACTAAACTGGAGTGTCTCAATAATTTTATGGAGTGTGCAAATTATCTCCCTTGTTTAAACCATAAAGTTATTTTACTTTGATCCGCGCACTCTAATCTACAATTGCTTAAAACAATATATGATATATGTACAACTACTTAAAGCATAGTTTAGAATTTTCAAATAAAAAATAAGAATGTGCAAATCATTAGCCATAAAATTATGGTCACCCCTTTCACGTCAGCGTCAAATCAGTTTTCTTTCTCCAAAACTATATCCAATCACATTTGTCAATAAGACGACCGCGACCGTAACCACAACCAAAATCATGCCTCACAAAAACAAGTAAAAAGAACTACACACACATAACCACTGAAAGATCTGGTTGGGTAGTTGACCGAAATAATGAAAATGTTGGAGGAGTGATCGGTTGTTTTCGATTGCGCTAATGAGGAGAGTGCGGTTATCTACTCGGTTGGTTGGGAGGCAACCTTACCATTAACATTGGCCTAAGTTTACACGTGGGACTTTTGTTTAATCTTATAATACCTTTTAAAAAAGATTTTGATTTGGTTTGTAGGACTTTTGAAGGTGTCAACCACAGTTTAAAAACTGACTCGAATTCAAATTCAAACATACACTAACCTAATTTGTAGATTTAAATCTGACTTAAATTTGGTTAAAATTCGTCTAAATAAGTCGGTGAAACGAAACAACATGTTAAAATGGTTAACAAATCCAAATATTGAACCCAACGTACCACAAACAATGCCCGCTTGATAATGGGGTAAATTAGTTGATCGATCACATCCGAAAAAAACTATTTAAACATAGGTATAAGTATACCCATTAATAGATCAATTTCAAATGAAGTTTCATGTGATGTCATGTCACAATTCTCCATTTCAGGCCAATTTTCCTTATTCCCGACATTTCCTATTCATTGAATTTCAATTCAACATTTCACGTAAACAAGGTTTACGGGTATCCATTTGACGAGACCGGGTAGGTTAAGTCACATTGTCAA
>LBNU01015782.1:241966-254959 GCA_014162995.1 Artemisia annua
CCTTGAACTCACTTTTATACTTCATGATTAAAAAGGTGTTGGCCCACTTTTTTCACTTAAGCTCAAACAAATAAAATAATAAACGATTCATGTGTACTCAATGTCTTGATGAATCTTTTGAAGATTTTGAAAACCGGATTTGATTTGGATGAGGTAAAAAAGTAAATGTGCAGTTTCTTATCAAGTATTGATAAATTTCACACATTTTGCATCCCAAGTTACAAGACGTATGATTCATGATATATTTTCTTATCCCACTAAATTGTTATCGTAATGATTGAGGGTTCATTTGTTACATACCTTTTGATTTGAGGAATGTATTTCATAAAAACATTGTTGGGTGTGTTATGGTTGATTAGAATCAATGAAACTAACCCTAGATATCCATCCATCTATGAGTTAGTGACTTTTGTCACACTTTAGTGACATTTCTAAATCAATTCCATACTTAGCGCCACACATTTTGTCTCGTTTCTTTTGTCTTATATTATTTAATTATTCACATGAATTAAAACTGTATAAACAATTTAAATTATTTATTTTCTTCATCCTTATTTTCTTTCAAACTAACATCAAATCCAAATCCAATTTCAAACCCTTTACGAACCAAACGCACCTTGAAGCTTAAATTATTTATTTATTATTATTATTATTATTATTATTATTATTATTATTATTATTATTATTATTATTATTATATTTGTTTAAAGTTTGAACTTTGATATTTTTGTGAGGATATCATATGAATTTTTCTTAAATATGAACTTTGATATTTTTGGTAGAAATGTAAAACAATTTAGCTCAGTTACCACTATCAATAAAACATGACAAATTGGTATAATCTAACGACGTCAATATATCTAACGATCTTGCAAAACAACAGCAATCTAAGGTGGGATCTCATTTTTGACAACCTTGATCTCAACAAAATACCAAACTCAATTATAATGCTCAATTATCAAGGTTTTTGATTAAGTAAAAGTAAAGAAATATGAAGTAAACATGTTCATCCAAATTTTGAGAGAAAATATTTTACTTTAAAATCAACTAAATACCTTTTTAAGTCATTTTTTTCTTATTTAAATGATATTTGAGAAAACAATTTGTTTCCACTTTATTTTCTTAAGTGATACTAGAGAACAAAGTGTACATTCTACCTCCAAGAAAATAGTATAGTTGGCCTCAAAAGGTAGAAGTCGATCGGAAGTTGACTATTTAACAAAGGAGTGCGTTAACGGCATAAAAATAAGTAAACAAATCAGCTATAGCGATAGGGCGGTTTACAATTCTATTCAAACAGGCTATATTTTTTTAGTAAACGTGCCACACACCTCCTAATAGCCACAATCACCTCAGTCTAATAGCCACAAGCCATTATGACCCACAATCACCTCGATCCAATAGACACAAGCCGCTTCATCCTAGCCACTAATTGACATAAATATTTAACATTTTCCATACACACACTTAGGCTACCCGCAATGGGGTCGGTCGACCTTCGATCGCTGTCAGTCGATAAGGGTCGCCGCCATTGTGACCAATCAGTCGGTCTCGGTCGTAGAAGCCAATTTGGACGAACGGGTCAGCTACTCGACCGACTAATAAATCCCCACACAAAAAATAAAATAAAATAAAAAATCTGCTTATTAAAAAAGAAAAAGGAAAAAAGAGTTGTGGTATGTTTGTTTGTTCACGGTTTATAAGTAGATAGAACAAAGAAACAAATTAGTTTAGTTGTATTTGTGATTCGAGCATCAGTAGCAAGAACAAGGGTCTTTCTATGGTTTGACTATTTGAGATAAAATCAAAGGATACAAGTTTTGATTTTATTAGGTTTTGTGGCTGCTAGTAGAGAAAGAAAGAAAAATAGCTTCGTATGATATGAGAGGATTAGGGCGAGTAATCTTAGGGTAGTAGTTTATATATCCAATAATTTAGAGTTAACTAGTTTTGGGCTAGTCCTTGGATTATTTGAATTTAATATGGATTACTATATGGGCAACGAAAAATTTGGATTGGAAGTCGTTCGAGGAGGCTATTCGTATTTTGTGTTGGTTATTGATATTGGTTGAATCTTTTTGTAATATTCAGATTATGGTTACGTTTGAGTTCCGTTATGACAAAGTAAATAATTTTTTGGGTTATGTGTTATTGACGTTATGGGAATAATCCATTCATCTGAGTATAAAAACCGATTTAGTGAAACACATTTTGTATCATGAAAATCAACACTTGTTTAGTCATTTTATTTGAAGTTTTATTTGAAATGTTTTAAAATGTATCTAAATTATAATGTAATGGCTTTTTATTACTCCCTCCGTCCCAAAATATAAGTCCATTTTGATTTTTTCAAAGTATTTTTATTCCAACTTTGATCTTAATTATTTTTTTTCGTGTATTATAATACTTGATGCAAAATATATAAAGGGACTTGTGTTTTAAATGCGTTTTCATTGGTATATTTTCATCAAGTATTATACAATACGAAAAAAAATAATTAAGGTCAAAGAGGGAAAGAAAAAACCCTGGAAAATAAAAAAATTGACTTATATTTGGAGACGGGGGAGTATTAATGAAATTTAATTTTGTTGTTAAAAAAAAAGAAACGAAAAAGAAAAAAAGAAATGTCGGTGAGGCCCTACGAAAAGGGGAGTTTACGGTTTCGCGTGGCTCTGTGCATTACGGGTTTGTACGATGCACATCGCGATTTGCAAAACCCCTTCCCTACAAAAATTAACGACACGTTTTTTTAAACTTTTAATGACACTGTGGTAGCCTTTCACCACCTACCACCATTTTTTTTTTCTTCAAAACCTACCCCCAACCTATGGCTATGTCATCAAATGGCAATGGCAGCTTCATCTTCAATCTCATCTCCCTTCCTCACTCCGGTAACCTTTTTTTTAACACTGTATTTCATTCCATTCAATTGGGGTATATTTTCTTCTATACCAAAAAAAAAAAAAAAAAAAAAAAAAAAAAAAAAAAAAAAAAAAAAAACCAGTTTTTGGTATATTTTTGCGAAAAAATCATCAAGTTTTGATTTTTTTTAATTATTTAATCTTTTCATCCAATTGGGTATTTTCTTAATGTTAAAAAAAATGTTTAATTGTTTGAAAATATATTATACTTGTTGCTTTTTGTTATTGTATGTACTGAATTTTTTTTGATTATTGTGTGTATTTTATGACTATCTTACCCTTACTTTTTTCAAAATTTAAAAGGTAAAATAGTCGTCTTACATGGGCAGAATAGTCACAAAATACACGCAATAATAGAAATTTAAAAATTCAATGCAAATAATACACCAAATAAGAAAAAAATAAGTTCACTACACACATACATATAATTTTTTATAAAAAAATGTGATTGTTACTTTTCAATATGGGTATTTTCTTAATGTAAAAAACCAGTTTTTGACATATTTTTAAGCTATTTGTTTCATTTTTTTTTTAATAAAAATGATCAAGTTTTGATTTTTATTAGCTAATTCATCAATTTTGTTCAAATGGGTATTTTCTTTTTTTTAAAAAAAAAATCAAAGTTTGACATATATTTTTTTAAAAAAAATGTGATTGTGCCTTCATTTTTATAAATCAAGCTCACCAAGCTTTGATTTTTATTAGATGTTTTTTCAGTTTATTAAAATGGGTATTTTCTTAACCAAAAAAACTAGTTTTTGGCATGTTCTTATGTGATTTTTGTCATCATTTAAAAAAAATAATAATAATAAAATCATCAAGTTTTGATTTTTATTAGATATTTAATTAATTTATTCCAAAGGGTATTTATTAAGTTTTAAATTTGTTAAAAAAATGGGTTTTTTTTGTTTCTTTTTTAATAAAAAGTAGCAAGTTTTGATTTTTGTTAGCAATTTGTTCAATTCATCCATTTGGGTATTTTCTTAAGCAAAAAAATAAAATAAAATAAAATAAATAAATAATAAATAAATAAATAAAAAGAGTAGGTTTTGACATATATTTATCATCCTTCTAATTTGTTTAAAAAAATGGAAATTTCCATTTTCTTAAAAAAAGTCATCAAGTTTTGATTTTGATTAACTATTTATCAACAAGTTTTCCATTTGGGTATTTTCTTATGTAAAAGAATAATTGTTTGACTAATATTTTTTACTCCTATTATGTTTTGAGTTTTTGCAGAAAGATGGAGGTGTGTCATCATTATCAGCACCATCTTCGAGTTCGATTAAAGTTGTGCAGAAAAAAGTATCCAAAAAGATCGTTTCTGTTATGACGCCTCAGCAGTCTGAAAGAAAACCTTCTACCACTGGCTCAGTTGCGTTTATGTTCTTATTCATTATATTCATTCATTACTGCGTTTATGTCGTTAATGTTATAAGTATCAAGTATGTGCATGTTATATGTTGTTTTGATGTTATGTTTAAGTTTGAAGTTTTAGAAATACAGGATTTACGGACTTATTGGTTAATTTGTTTTACTAGTGATGATATGCAACAAATCTGAATTACGCTAGGGATAGTTCGGTAATTTACATGTACCGGCAAAAATGTACTCAGGTTATGTTACGGGGTTTGATGTTGAGTTTGATAAAGATGGATGGTTGTTTACGAATGAGTTGACTTTGGTTAATCATAGATACGAGTGTGATAATTGCTACATGTGGGGTTTATGTTTACCTGTATCCAATTATTTAGTTAGTAAATTAATCTAATAACATAGAAAATTTCAGTTTTTTTTCAGAAACTTGGTCAAATTTTGCTACTGCTTAATATTTTAGTACTATGTATTTGATTTTTCTTGATAACCTAGTATCTACACCATGGTCTTACACTCACTCTTACTAATTCACAGGGTTTATGCATACCACCGTTTTGCACAGTTAGAATAGCACCAAAAAACAGTAGCAACGTGTCAACGTGATAACTTTGGATTGAACTAGGTGAATGTTTGGATGTGACTTTTTCAAAGAGATTATGGGACATTATAAATTTAGAATAGTAGCAACATAGTGTATCAAAGTGATTAAAGTTAGGGATTCATAGGTAAATTTACGTGCCACAAAAACCAGAAAACAAATAGTGATTCATGTGCGTTTTGGGTGAAGTAACTGTTTTAGCATCGAAATTTGAGGAACACAACAAGTTCAGCTTTGATAGTCACCTTTTCCCAGCGTTAGCTCACTGACTTTTATTTTTTTAGTATTTGTTTATTTATTTTTGATATTATATAGTTGAGAACTTTATGCAACCTGGCCATGGGCTATGTGTTACATGTGTTCTATTTTTTCAAACACTGAGTGAATTGTGTGATTATTTGAATAATCGAATTTTCTTCTTTTAGGTAAAGACCGGAATGACAATGACAGAGAAGATTTTCTCCAGGGCTTCTGAGAAATCCCAGTTGATCCCAGGTGAAAATGTTTGGGTCAACATTGACGTTCTGATGACACATGATGTTGGTGGCCCCGGTTGCATTGGAATTTTCAAGAAAGAATTTGGAAATGATGCCAAGGTACCCCATCTTATTCTAATGCATGGCCACTATGTAATCGGTTATCACAGTGAAGGTTTCAAAAAAACAGTTATGTTTTAGCCGATATGTAATGGCATAGGCGTTTGATGTTTTTGATATTCAATATAAAGATTTGTTGGATCATGTTATGTGGTTGTTGTTTTAGGTTTGGGACCGTGAAAAGGTTGTCATCATACCCGACCACTATATCTTCACAAGTGATGAAAGGGCAAACAGGAATGTCGATATTGTAAGGGATTTCTCCCATGAGCAAGGGATCAAATACTTTTATGATATTAAAGACCTTAGCAACTTTAAGGTACCATGTTCTCGTTTATCTTTTTTCTTTTTTAATATTGATTGCCGGTACATTTTATAAAAAGATATCATATGTTTTACACTTTTTATGTCGACGGATATTAATATGGACATTTTTTTTTCTAGGCTAATCCTGATTACAAAGGTGTATGCCATATCGCTCTTGCACAAGAAGGTCATTGCAGACCTGGAGAGGTACGCCTAAAGTTAATATATTGTAGAGGTGACAGTTTCGACTTATTTAATTCTGAATGGGTCATTGTGTTTTTGCACGTATTCTTAAAGACCATTTTTGACCGTCTTGCCAGTTGCCACATCTACTATATGTATAGATAATTACACTGACTTTTTTGCACACTTTTTTACCTCCAGGTCTTGGTTGGTACGGATTCCCACACTTGTACCGCTGGAGCATTTGGCCAGTTTGCTACAGGAATTGGAAACACCGATGCTGGTTTTGTGTTAGGGACCGGAAAACTTTTGCTTAAGGTTTGAAAAATGCGTAATTGCTCGGTTCTCGTTATATATTGTAGCCATTTGGCAATTCCTAGGATTAGAAACGTGCAAGTTATCTGCCACTTAACCTTGATCAATTATGTTAATTGGTGTCTAATAATGGTCACCTTGATACGCAGGTGCCGCCAACCATAAGATTTGTGTTGGATGGGGAAATGCCAGATTATCTACTTGCAAAGGATTTGATCTTACAAGTAAGTTTGATTTTATAAGTAACAATTTTCTCAACGCCTATATTATGTTTGCTTTGCCGATTATGGTTTATTTCTTTGTATGGAAACTTTCTAAATTCAATTTCTGTTTCACTAATAAGTTATTACATTGCAGATCATTGGTGAGATATCTGTATCTGGTGCAACATATAAAGCAATGGAGTTTGTTGGTTCGACTGTCGAAAGTCTAAGCGTAAGTTTTTTTCCATTTTGTTTCCTGTCGTATGCAAGTTTTCAAGTTTTTAGCATGCCCGTTAGCAGTGGTGGCAATTTTGACCAATGTAGTATAGATGTGTATCTTTTCTAATAAGAAGGAAAAAATGTAGCATTTTTTATGAGACGATGCGAACAAGTGTTACCACATTTATTATTGTATCGTTTTTCGCGTATAATCTCATTTGTGCTTCATAGATGGAAGAAAGAATGACATTATGCAACATGGTTGTTGAAGCTGGGGGAAAGAACGGAATTATTCCCGCTGATGCTACTACATTTAAATACCTTGAGGTTTGTTTTATCATTCCCTCTTTAAAAGGCAATTTATGTGTAAATTGAACATTTGTGGTCAGTTTCTTATGGCTTAGTACATCCAAAATCACGTTGAAGGGCCTATGTTATAGCTTTACAATCAAATAAGTGTCTAGGACGCTAGGTTACTTGTAATGGTTGGTTCGAGTCTTTCTGATTATAAACTTCGTAACAAATCTCCATAAAGTTAATTTCGAGACTACGCTCCCCTGAATAGAAATAACTGAAACTACATTTCTTTTATGTTGTGTCATTCTTTAAAATCGTATGAATTGTTGTCCTATCCACATACTCACAGTCGCATTTGAAGTCGTCATTTTACTAAGATTTTATCTCCCCACAGGGTAAAACATCTCTTCCGTATGAACCAGTCTACAGTGATGGTGAAGCAAGGTGAATATATTTTTATTTTTGCGTTTTACTACCTAATTTGCAAGATATCCACTATTGAATCACACTATGATTACGTATAACGTAATAAGAAACCTTAAGTTCACATATTGTTGACACATAACTTTTTTCTTTGCATTTCAGGTTTCTTACGGAGTACAGAATCGATGTCTCCAAATTGGAGCCCCTAGTCGCAAAGGTATGATAATAAATTTTCCATTGGACTTCTGTATTCACCTATAAATGAGTATATATCGGCTGTGTGCTCTATCTCAAATGAGTCAATTTATATCAGTGTTTAGTTTTAATGCATCTAGAAATATAAATTATTATGTTAAGGATTTTTTTAGTATAACCAGCGACTTAACTATTAAAGACCAAAAAATGTCTGCAGGTCGGCTATGCCTGTTTCAACCCATACTAAAATGATGACCCGTTACTCAAACCCTTACCATCTTGCCACCTCTAGTGTTATCAGTAGAGCTAGTATAATTGCTTAAAGCAAGCCTCATGTACTAAATATGTTGATTTTTACACCTGGCAGCCTCATTCTCCTGATAACCGTGCTTTAGCAAGGGAATGTAAAGATGTCAAAATAGACAGAGTGTATATCGGATCATGTACTGGAGGCAAAACCGAGGATTTTCTGGCTGCTGCCAGAGTTCTCCTAGCTTCTGTAAGATTTTAATCACTTTTTATCGTTTTGTCCTTTGTTCTTTATTCTTTTTTGAGAGAATTGCAAAAATCGTCCCTAAAGTTTGGCCAAATTGCACGTTTCGTCCCGGATGTTTGGAAAGTGCAAGGATCGTCCCTGTGGAGAAAACTTTGGTGCAAATATCGTCCCCACAGGGACGATACTTGCACCAAAGGTTTCCCCAAAAAGGACGATATTTGCACCAAAGTTTTCTCCACAGGGACTATCCTTGCACTTTCCAAACATCCGGGACGAAACGTGCAATTTGGCCAAACTTTAGGGACGATTTTTGCAGTTCTCTCTTCTTTTTTGGGTTCCAATAATGTTACTCAAACCATTGATTATAACGTGCAGGGCGAAAAGGTCAAAGTACCCACATTCCTTGTTCCCGCTACTCAAAAGGTTTGTAGTCTTGGTGATATTTTTCAAATTTCGCAAATCGTATATTGTATGCTAATACTATAAGTCGATAGGTATGGATGGACATATACACCCTCCCAGTGCCAGGCTCAGGTGGCAAGACAATGTCCCAGATATTTGAAGCTGCTGGATGCAATACACCTGCTAGTCCTAGTTGTGCAGCCTGTTTAGGTGGTCCAAAGGATACTTATGCACGAATTAACGAACCTCAGGCCAGTGTTTCTCTGTCTATATATATATATATATTATTATTCTTTACACGAGCAAAGATCATTTGATACCACAGCTTATTATTCACTAATCCCAGTCAACTCAGACACATTTTTATGTGGTCTGTTTTGACCCATTATCCAGCCAACCTACTATTTTGCCACCTTAGTATGAACTGACATTGTTAATGATGCAGGTCTGTGTGTCGACCACAAATAGGAACTTCCCGGGTCGTATGGGCCACAAAGACGGTCAAATCTATCTAGCTTCTCCTTACACTGCCGCAGCCTCAGCTTTGACCGGTTTTGTAACCGATCCAAGAGACTTTTTGCATTAGCTTGTTGCTCTTTCTGTGAATTCATCGACTCAGCCTTGTTGTATGGTGTGACAACTTCAGAAGTACCATTTGTTATTTTTTGTTTTTACGTCATGTATCTCAAATAAACATCCAGCATGAGTGTTACGTTTGCGCACCGTCTTCTTTCAGAATTTATGTTATAAGTTTGTATTTCCTTGTATTGATCATCCGATCACCCACCAAAAACCTCTTACCATCACCATTGTAAAATATTCAAGCTTCCGTAGTTTTAATAAAAGTACTTGTACTTTAAAGTTTTAGTTTTTGAACTTTGGTGCAAGATAAAAATTCTATCTTGGTATCAAAGCTTTGAATCAAAACAATTTTTAGCTATATGGAAAGCTAAAGTAATATATGTTCAGAAAAGCAGTAAAGGTATTATTTNAGCAAGAAATATAGTATTAATATGATAATTCACGAACTGTAGATCGATGTCCCGAGACTTACTGCGAAAGGTGATTTTATATACGAGATGGAGTATTGTTCGAAAACCAACCCACTGTTTTACCAGTTTTATAGTCATGCAATGTCACACAATATTAGTCTATGACTTGACACAAACATATTTATAGTCATGCAATGTCACACAAAAGTGTGTTTATTGTTGAATCTTAAAATAATTTAAAACTGAGTAATGTTAGTGGATTGTTTTAGTTTTAATTAAAAATGATAACAACATTTATCACTAAATTAATATTTTAAATATTGTTTAATTGTTAAACTTTTATCATTTTTTGTTCTTAACCTATAGACTTTTTCTCGTAGTGACTACAAATTAAACATGTAAGTTTTGCATCAAGGGTCAAATTAGAATCACGATTTCGTAAGCATAATTATTTGCCGCTATACATCGCCGTTTTGCGCAGATATTCGTGTAGTCATTATATTATATGTTTTGCGGACGATGATTAAACTTATTCTTTTAAAAACTATGTTACTTAAAATATAAACTTTGTTTAGTTTCCAAAACTTATAAAAACTCTAAAAATTTATCTTTAGAGTGCACGGTGAGTGTTTTAGTTATTGTGATGTTATTGAGTGTGTGCTGAAGTGACAACTTAATAACATTAATTGGTGCCAAACTCCACATAGCTCTCTTATAATTATAGTTAACTAGCATGAGTGACTCTCAATTTATTTCTCTTTCATTAGTTTATGTCACTATAACAATAAAACACATTAACTTGGCAGGGTACCCGCACGTTGCAACGGGCGGGTACTTTGTGACAATTAACCGGAGAAATAGATCCCGATGAGGCATGGCTCACAAGTTTGTATCGGTTCCAACGAGTCCTCTTTGGTTCATTTTCGGATGGCTTTTATTGGCTAGCCGAACCAGTGGCGACACCGGTTCCCGGTTGAACCCGTGGTACGGTCTGGTTTTCAAAACTATATGTACCATCAACTTGTTAGATTGTATAAACTTTTGTGTGTTTTATTATATTATAATAACATGTACTTTTCATTTTAGGGGTGTTTTAAAAATAACATTAATTAGTTGTAACACCCCCAAAATTCGGGTCTAGCGGAAGCATACATGCATTGGGGTGCTACTAAATTGGTATCACAACACAAGGCGCAAAGAATGGTTTTTATTTCATTATATAAATAAAAGTTGTCATGTAAGAACATAAGAGTGTTAGCATGATAAAATAGTGCGGAAAGATAGGCCCATAAAATTAGTTGATTTAGCTCCCAAATGTCACATCAGGATCGCCTATGACCATGCCCCTTGCCAGCGCACTCAATTAGTGAGCTAACGCCTTAAACTCTGAGAATACACGCTAAAAGTCAGCTGTACGGCTGGTGGATCCATAGAGTTTAATTACCAAAAACAGTTAGGGACCTGGAAAAGCTTTTAGTGCTATGTGTGACCAGTGGAGGCGTTGACAGACATTCCATACTTCACAACTTCCATATCAATTACTATCATACTCATACTATTTACCACCTTTCGGCGAAGGCGGAGGGTCAGGCTTGTAGGGTCAGGTGCGAGCGGAGGCAAAATATACCCCAGTGGACACTCACCAAGTATCGAACATGTATAACATTCTGCCTATCAACTGTAGGGACAAACCAATTTGTTTACAGTGTGCTACCACAACTAGACTAAAAGCATAGACCACCCTCATACCTACTATGGGCCTATATCTGCACTGCCCCACACCCTGCAACACATTTACTTAGGCTGCCCGACTAAGTTACGACGTCATTGGCCAAGATAATATTCACTCACAGACCCATTAAGACGCCAATAGATAACATAGCGATAATAATATAGTTCGTCAATTGCCTAGGACCTTTTTCCTTAGCTTGCTTTCTTAGGTCGTCATACACGATTCTCTAATCAACCATTAATGATAATGTATTAAGAACCTCATCTGAATCTCCACACCAGAGATCGGATCATCATAAATCTTCAAATCTAATTCCTAACTAGTCCTACAACATATATGCAATCCAAACAAAATTTGGGACTACATGAGACCGTTTTGAGGCGCTCCAAAGTTCAATAAACTGTGTTTTTTCAGAGCTAAGAAAGCCTACTCCACTCATTTTAAATTTTATAAATCAGGAAAGCACTCAATTTAATTGTCCTGTTTCCAAATAGTTATATTTCCGAAAATTCCACCATCTATTCACTTCCTTAGGTACTTTCTAAGCACATCATCCAGAATACTAACACCAATTATCACACATCAATGCCACTAACTATCTCAATTTTCTAATCTATCTTCATATATATATCATCAACATAATCCAATATAAAATTCATACATACACTGTTAATCAAAGACTCATCTTGATTCATATTACTCAAGATACCAAAGCCCAATCCTCCTGTGGAAATTTCCAGAATATAACAAGAGTACATGCATTCGTTAATCCTTTTCACCATCCTCCTACTTGTACATACTTACTTTCTATAGCGTTATGATGATATGATAACTCCACTGCCACAAGAATCTTATGAAAAAGTCAAAGCGGGCCATATGAACCTCACCCGTTTATGCCAGTCTGTTTTAGCCAATGCTATAACGGAGAGAAGAACACAAAGAAGGACCTGACAGAACAATCCAAGCTTAACGGAAGCTCAATACACAGAGCTCATCACTCCAGCATCCACCAGCTCACAAGAACCATCATCACCTTTGATATCCCAAAGATTTGGTGTCTAGTGGAGCTTATGATACATAAACCTGTCCCTTACGAATGCATTTTCAACTCTTCTTTTCATCTTATTAAGCTAACGTGCTATTTTTATAAAACATCACTCAATCCCTAAGCTTACTTTCTGTTCCGTACGTCTAGCACTCTTTAGACCTAACCAAAAGCGCCATCGAACTTACATATTATATACTTAATCGAGACATGTATTACCATTGGAAACCTCGAATATTCGAGACTTTACAATCACCTCTCTACAGATACTAAATGAATTCAAACATAATAAGTTACCAGGTCTACCCAATAATACTGAAAAACTGTACGATACGTTCATAACTTTCAAGGTTTTCAATGATGGATTTCTCACGCTCTATACACTTTTGTCTGTTACCGCCTATATTATCGAACATTTATATATTTTGCATCAACTTTTATATTCGGGAACTATAGGTTAGTTCTATGTGCTTTGCGTCTTTAGGATATATTCAACCTCTGCTACGATAGGCTTGTTTATCGATCTCAATCCATCCTTCACCGTCGATTTCACGAATCCCTTAACATGACCCTGGCTGATGGTTGAAGAAAGCCCTACCCAGACTTCATCCATTGGTGGGCTGTCTGACGGCCCATACCACAAAGTATGTAGCATCTCCCCATCCTTTTGCGCGACAAGGGACTACCTTATGA
>LBNU01015783.1:3341-14877 GCA_014162995.1 Artemisia annua
TAGAGAAAACTGAGTCAGTGTTCAATGTCAGTAACTGTGCGGAGAATGCGAAGGTAAAGTTTGCTTCTTTTACTTTCAAGGATGAAGCATTAACTTGGTGGAACAATTACGGAAATTCGGTTGGGAGTGATGTGGCCTATGCCATGACTTGGGAGCAATTTAAGTCCTTGCTGATTCAGACTTACTGCCCAAGGAATGAGGTTAAGAAGCTGGAGATTGAGTTCTGGAATCACAAAGTAAAGGGTACCGATATGGTGACTTACAATCGTCGTTACCAGGAGTTAGCCTTGCTTTGCCCATATATGGTTAAGAATGAGACTCAAAAGATTGAGCGGTATACCGATGGGTTACCTGTGGCTACAAGGAACGATGTGATTGCTGCTAGGCCTGTAAATGTTCATGAGGCTATCACGATCGCTCAACAATTGATGGACTCGTTGGTATTGGAAGGAGCTGAGAAGGATAAGAATGGAAAGAGGAAGAGGGACCATCACTCTAAGGGTAATGATCACCGAAACAAGCGACAAGATGTTGCTAAGGCTTATGTTATTGGGGATGGAGATAAGAAGAATCAAAATGGTGATGCACCCAAGTGTGGTCGTTGCTACAAGAATCATTATGGACGATGTGTTGTGATGTGCCAGAATTGCTCAAGGAGAGGACACACAGCTAGGGATTGTAGTGCTCGACCCCTTGCTATGGTACAAGCTACTCCCGAAGCTAGGAGTAAGGCGAATGTTATTTGCTTTGGGTGTGGAAAGAAGGGACACTATAGAAGTGAGTGCAGGGAATCGTGGAACCGAGGAAATCAAGGATCAGGTGGTAATGGGTACAATCATGGAAACCGTGGAGCTGGAGGAAACCGTGGACGTCATGACAATGAGGACCAACATGTGGAAGCAGGAGCTGCTCATGGGAGAGTGTATGCACTTGGAAACGAGAGAGGAGAAGACCCAAACGTCGTTACTGGTACGTTCCTTCTCAATAATCATTATGCTTCCATACTATTTGATACTGGTGCCGATAGAAGTTTTGCGTCCACTACATTTGCACCCTTATTAGAAAAACCCCCGATGGCCTTAGGAATTGGTTATGATGTGGAGTTAGCTAACGGAAACATAGAAATAATTAAAACTATCATTCGCGGCTGCACGTTGAATTTCTTGAATCACCCTTTCAATATAGACCTTCTACCTGTCACATTAGGAAGTTTCGATGTCATCATTGGGATGGATTGGTTGTCGAAGTATCATGCTCACATACTTTGCGATGAGAAAATTGTGCGTGTGCCTTTCGGAAAGGAGATTTTAAATATACAAGGAGATCGAAAAGGTTTGAGGAGTCCCTCCAGTTTAGCGGTCATATCTTGCACTAAGCTACCGAAGCTAATGGAAAAAGGATGTTACCTTTTCTTAGCTCAAATCTCTGAGAAAGGAGGGAAGGAGAAGAAAGAAAGGCGCATTGGAGATGTGCCTATAGTTCGTGACTTTCCGGATGTATTTCCCGATGAATTGCCGGGAATCCCGCCTACTAGACAAGTGGAGTTTCAGATTGAGTTGATACCTGGTGCTGCACCCGTGGCACGGGCACCTTATCGACTTGCACCAACTGAACTAGAAGAGTTGTCGAAACAATTGGCGGAGTTAGCTGAAAAGGGATTTATACGACCAAGTTCTTCACCTTGGGGAGCCCCAGTTTTATTCGTGAAGAAGAAGGGTGGATCATTCCGTATGTGTATTGATTACCGAGAGCTGAACAAGTTAACGGTAAAGAATAGATACCCGTTACCGAGAATCGACGACTTGTTCGATCAACTCCAAGGATCGAGTGTGTATTCGAAGATCGATCTGAGATCGGGGTATCATCAACTTAGAGTTCGCGAGGAAGATATTCCAAAAACGGCTTTTAGAACCCGATACGGGCATTACGAGTTCCAAGTGATGCCGTTTGGGTTGACTAACGCACCGGCGGTATTCATGGATCTCATGAATCGGGTGTGTAAGCCTTACTTGGACAAGTTTGTGATCGTGTTTATCGACGATATTTTAATCTACTCGAAGAGTGAGAAAGAGCATGAGGAACATCTAAGACTCATCTTAGAATTACTCAAGAGGGAGAAGCTGTATGCCAAGTTCCCCAAATGTGAATTTTGGATTCCGACGGTACAATTTTTGGGTCATGTGATTGATAGTCGAGGAGTCCATGTAGACCCCGCTAAGATTGAAGCTATTAAAGATTGGGCTGCACCGACATCCCCAACGGAAGTTCGTCAATTTTTGGGTTTAGCCGGTTACTACCGAAGATTCATTGAGGGATTTTCGAAGATAGCAAAGCCGTTAACCAAATTGACTCAAAAGAATGTTAAATACGAATGGGGAGATAAGGAAGAGGAAGCATTCCAATTACTTAAGGAAATGTTGTGTAGTGCTCCTATATTGGCATTGCCTGAAGGTAGCGAAGACTTCGTTTTCTACTGTGACGCTTCTCATAAAGGTTTGGGAGCTGTGTTAATGCAACGAGAGAAGGTGATAGCTTATGCTTCCCGACAGCTCAAGAAGCACGAGAAGAACTACACCACCCATGATTTGGAGTTAGGTGCTGTGGTTTTCGCCCTAAGGATATGGAGACATTATTTGTATGGAACCAAGTGTGTTGTATTCACTGATCACAAAAGTCTACAACACATCTTGAACCAAAAAGAGCTCAACATGAGACAGCGACGTTGGATTGAGCTGCTAAGCGATTATGATTGCGAAATTCACTATCATCCCGGTAAAGCAAACGTCGTTGCTGATGCTCTTAGTCGGAAGGAGAGAATACCACCGTTACGAGTTAGGTCATTGGGAATGACTATCGTATCGCCGTTACCGTCTCAAATATTAGAAGCTCAAACGGAAGCGTTGAAAGCAAAAAACCGACCTGCTGAGAATATATTTGGGATGGCAGAAAATGAGAAGGGATTTGTTAAGCGTTCTGATGGAATATTATGTTTTGGAGACCGAAGTTGGGTACCATTGTATGGAGGAATTCGCGAGTTGATTATGCATGAGTCGCATAAGTCAAGGTACTCTATTCATCCTGGGTCTGACAAGATGTACCAGGATCTGAAAAAGTTATATTGGTGGCCAAACATGAAGGCAGATATAGCATTATACGTTAGCAAATGTTTGACATGTTCGAAGGTTAAAGCAGAACATCAGAGACCGTCAGGATTATTGACGCAGCCAGAACTTCCGGTTTGGAAGTGGGAGCGCATTACGATGGACTTTATTACCAAATTACCAAAAACAGCTAGCGGTTGTGACGCTATCTGGGTAATTGTGGATCGATTGACTAAGTCTGCTCATTTCCTGGCAATTAGTGAAGATGATAGNAAAAGTTATATTGGTGGCCAAACATGAAGGCAGATATAGCATTATACGTTAGCAAATGTTTGACATGTTCGAAGGTTAAAGCAGAACATCAGAGACCGTCAGGATTATTGACGCAGCCAGAACTTCCGGTTTGGAAGTGGGAGCGCATTACGATGGACTTTATTACCAAATTACCAAAAACAGCTAGCGGTTGTGACGCTATCTGGGTAATTGTGGATCGATTGACTAAGTCTGCTCATTTCCTGGCAATTAGTGAAGATGATAGTGTCGACAAACTTGCGAGGTTGTATGCGAAAGCTGACTTTTAGCACGTTTTCTCAGGAAATTAAGTAATGATTTTGGATGCTTGGATTGGAGGCTTGGCTTGGCAATGCGGTTTAAGGATCTATTTTTCCAAAACTCTGATATGTATTTGCGGACCTACGTTTATTTCTTTTGAGCCTTACTTTGGATAAATTTGGGATGAATGTAAACTCAAAACCCCGTTTGGTTGTGTTTTACTTATGTTTACCTTATCTCGTTCTTTTTATGACTTGTGTTGGATACCAATCCCCGTAACACCCCAAAAGCTTGATGAGTCTTCCGCTGTACCAAATTTTGGGGGTGTTACAGACCCTCCTGCAGAAATAAAACTCAAAAATCAATATTTCTATTAACAACTTATATATAAGTTTTTTTTATATCAATTTGGCATCTGAGGCAAATATCAGTTCTACACAGATGTGTATCAATTAATTAAAGGATTTAGCAGCATTCTGGTTTTTGTATTACCATCTTAGGAATCTACATTCAAAGTAGTGGAAGGTGTACACATATTATAATTTATAGACAGCAATAACTATCAGGAAAAGAATATGTTAAGCATCAAAAATGAAAATATAACGATGGGAATGAGTGAACCTGAAGTGGCACAAGAGGTCGGTAGCCAAGTCGATCATTTGCTTTCCAGGGACTACATGTTCTGTTGCAAGTTAGGAGTCTGATTCTTGAAGGCATCAAGTGTGGTATGTTCATCCCACATTGTGTTGATATGCGATATATAAGCTCTACCAAATGTGCAATTAACATCATCACAAAAACAGGAACCTTGGTTTTTGGCCTGCAAATTACATTATGTCAGGAAGAAAATATGACACAAAACAATATCTTGCTAATTTTTGTTAGGTGTCCTTGATGTAAAAACTATTGAATAGTTGGGTGACCTCGTTATACATTACTCAATTTTCCTTCAAACATACATCAGAAAACGTTAGTGTATCCAAAGTACAAGAACATGTTTCATTTTACACTATTCCACTTTCATGGCCACTTATCCACAATATGCGTTACTATCAAATATGCTAACAGAGTAACTGCATATCACCTAACAAAAACGAACTTGAACTAGAAAAGATACTGGAATAGGAATAATTACCTCCAAAGAAAGTCTACAATTTCGCCTTTCTCTACTTGTCGTTCAAGTAAGGTACTTACATCATCAGGAATAACATATCCATACGAATGTCCTATCACTTTGCCATGATTATCTGATCTGAATATAATAACGTTTCCTGCATACTTGTGACCTCCAACGTGTGAACATGGGTGAAGAAGCACTTTATTTTGATGACCTTGTAATTCAATCTCGTCTTTGAATCTAGAAACGAGTACAGGCCCACAAACTCCACATCTTTTGCCCCTTGCACCATGAGAAAATATAAATATGTACTATCCTTTAAGTGGTTCGGGACTTCCAGGCAACCACATTACATTTACCATTACTAACATTTTATCTGCTAGTCAGATTTCGTGCATCGGGCATTTGATATCATTTTACCTATTTTACAAAAAAAAGCAATGGCTAACCAAAAATGAGCTCCATCTCGTCCTTGGTTCCGTTCAATCACCATTCGCCCACCCCCACACCCATCAGCACCAGCACCCCCTTCTGAACAACCCACGGCACCACTAAGACCAGCATTTATTCAACCAGCATTTCGAGCACCACCTCCACAACCACCACCTTCTAATGGTGCACCACCAATATCATAACCCACTCGACTACAACCACTAGTATCTAGAGCTACACCACCACTTCCATCGCCATCAACATCTTCATATACATTTCCATCTCCATCGCCATCGCCCTCCCCCTCCCCATCACCATCACCACCACCACCTCCACCTGCTTCCAGCACACATTTCTACGCTTATTTTGATCAATTACCTGTAGGTACTTATAAAATATACTCATAATAAATAAAAGAGACGACATACCTTCATTTATAGTTCGATTTTGACACCAGAATCAACATTTCTAGGCTTATTTTAATCGGAAATCGGCAACGAAGGCGATTGAGGAAATGTATCACCTTTAGATAGTGCTAATTCGACTCGTATATCCATTCTATAGCGTTAATTTTAATCAATTTATGATGAATAACAGTTAGGGTTTCGTTACAGTGGTTTTGGGGGTGGTTTTGGTGGTGGTAGGTGTGTGAGAATGATGTATGTGTGTAACGGTTGAGTGACGTAAATGAGAATACGAAATTACATAAATGCCCTACATTAACTAATAAAAATAAAATGCTAAAATATATCAACCGTTGGATAAAAATAGGATGGACGCTTGAGATCAAATGGTTTGATCTTTAGATATTTATTGTTCTGCATTGAATTTTGTCTAACACGAATTCATCTTCTGCATCTTATTATTTCTAGCATTTTGTTCGGGTCAATTTCATCCTCTTAACTAACCTTCTTTTTCATGTTCTTCATTTAACATCGTCAACTAAGATCAAACTCTCACCACGCCCATTACCAATTTTAATCAAACATACTTCATAACTTATCATCTTAAAGTAGTTTTTTTATTTATTTATTTATTTATTTATTTATTTATTTATTTATTTTTTACAATCGATTATCATTATATATAATGATAATCGACTGTAAATAAAAAAAACCCGACGACGAGAACAAAAATTATTAGAGGAAACGTTTATCTTAAAAAGATATTATCGAGGACAGCGCATAGAGTATCTTTTGGTTTTATCATTCTTTTTATAGTTCTAATGCATTAAGGGCCCGTTTGGTTTCTAGGTGAGATTCAGATTAGGATTTGGATTTGAATTTAAATTTGGATTTGATGTATAAAAGAGAAAAAAATATTTAATATATTTGTTTATATATGTTATACATTATTTTGAAATAAAAATACAAAAAATAAGATTAATGATGAATTAATATGTGGTTAATAATTTTAAAGAAATAAAAGATAAAATCTCATTGGTTGGTATCTTCTAAAGTAGCCACTAGTGCCTGGTTTTACATCTTTGATTCTATATCCATTGTCTGACAAATTAAAATGAACCAAACAATGTATTTGACATTTCTATTAAACCTTACCCAGTGATACACCCGTATCAAACGGGCCCTAATTTTCAAATATATTCAAATTTTGATAATTTTTTATGTTCTTCATGATCAGTGTATTGCGTACTCATGACATAATATCACCACTAGTAATTGTAACAACGATGGTGGTTCTTTTGTGTAGATTACATTTTGTATACGCGGTTACATTTGACGCAAAGAAAAGGAATCAATCAATTATGGATCGGATAGCTATATTACAAAGGCACTTGTCTATACAAAAATAAATAAACCATTTAAAGTTGTTAAAGATTAATACACCATTTGGTTTCGGAATTAGATTCTCTCATTGTCAATTTGTCATTCAGTAGTATTCGACTCGACTCGTGATAGACATCGACATCCTTCATGTGAATGCTTTAATCTTTTACATATGAAGCAATTAACGCGTTTTGCTGTACTTGTGTATTTATTCTTTAGTAGAAAAACTACATGTAGTAGATATGTAACTAAAGGACGGAGCTAGGTGACAAATTAACCAAGTACATTTATAAAAAATTATCTAAAACAAGAAAACGTTTTTTTGACAATATTTACGAAAAATTGAGTTTTTTTGTACAAATATAAACACTACATCGCAAAATTTTATAATGACCCGTCAGGGCCGTCCCATTGATTTGGGTAGCTCGGTGCAAAATCACGATGACTCACAAATCACGAAAAGTTTAACTATTTTTAAAAATGAAAAGTTCTTTGATATTATGCAAAGACACTAAAAATTCAACTTTGATAATAATTAACAAAGACACTAAAAATATAAAAATTAATGGATGTATACTAAATTGTAAGCCACTTACAACGCTGTGCGATTGCACCACTTACACATGTTAATCGCCGCCACTGTGACCCATGAGCCCCTAGGACCCACCATGGTTTCGTTACCAGTCAATTATTACTTAGGGGAATTGATTTGAACACTCAAGGTTTTGATTGAGATACTCTATTTTATGCATAACATACTTGTACAGTGTGCTTTGTAAACTTATACAGTGAGTGTCCCAATCAAAATAAGGAGTGTGCAAATCACCTCCCATTACTTAGGGGGTTGGCAACACACTCCTCACCCCAAATCCCTTTACTCACTTACAACCAATCCCCTTATGACACATCATTCCCCACTTTTTTCTTCACTCACTCATTTTTTGTTGGCAATACACCACTCACCCTTACACTAACTTCTTTTTTTTTCTTTTTTCTTTTTTCTTTTTTCTTTTTCTTTTTTAAATTCTATTAAAATTTATTAAAAAACTAAAATTTCATTAAAATTAAATAAACATTACATAATATTATTAAAAAACATAAAATACCATTACATCGAGACTACTATCGTTAGACCACTCGAACGGCTCATCTAACAATAAAGTCGAACCAATTCTTTTATGCTCCATATTGTTTTTTTGAATCGGTAGAATTTTTTGGGGATGCGGTGAAGTTTTTTTTTTTCTCGGTAGAATTTTTTTTTATGTGCGGTAGCAGGGGACCGGCGGCGGTGTTCCCGCAGGGGAAGCCCCCCGTGCCGTGCCTCCTCGCACTCACTGCCAACCTCCTTATTAATGCTCGAGATGCGCACGGCTTAACCGCAGCATAGCAATTTTAATCGAAGGTTCACTCGTTTGCAATCCAAGTTAAGAGAAACATATGATGTTTGACCCAATATCTATTTTAGGTCTAAAGTATCAATCGTTTGCGATCCGAAAAATAATGCAGAAGTTTAGTGGGGCATGTGGTTCACTGGTCCACGATTCGAAAAGCATGTTAGGAATTCAAATTGCACCTCATGAGCTTGAGTTGGGTTTGTTGTTTTCATAATCATTACTCATTAACAACATTTTCACTTCACAAAAAATTAACCTCAAACGAACTAAGATCAATTAGATTTTGAATATCTACGACGGAGGGAAACTCATCAATTACCTATTAAGCCCGTTTGGGGACATATTCGCAAAACCTGTAATCTATATTCTATAATACCATTCGTATCTAGTTTGGTTCCTAAAAAGAATATAAATACTTTGTGCCAATATTCCTTTGTTCTATTCAAACGAGCGTACACTTTAACTTTAAGAGAAAAGTTTAGCTGATCACAAATTCTTTAAAAATCCGATTAACAAATCTTAACTATTTTTATTTATTATTATTTTTTTTTCTCAAAAAAGAAAAAACCCGGTTTCATCATTCTTTTAAAAATTAAATTTCAAAAATAGCTAATCGTAACGCGAAAAACCTCATACAATCGCGACGAGAATTAAATCATCTTTGTATAGAGGGTGACACTTGTATATATTTTCGACGAACTTTTTTTCGAGTTTTTTATTGTGAGTTTTGAAATTTATGCCTTGAAATATCATATGTGATTTTAAAATCAGAGTTAATTTTGTTATTTCAAAAATCACATGTAATTTATGAAAATCATATGTGATTTGTGAAATCACACCTAATTTTTAAAACAACAAATCTAATGTATTTTTTAGGGTGTAAATTTTAGCAAAAAAACCTTGAAAAAAAAGTTCGTTGAAAATTTATCAAAGTGTACATCTACTGAAAGATAAAAAAAATTATCACCATCCGTCTCCGTTTTGAAATATCTGTGGCCCTGCTTCAAAGCCCATCTACATCACGATGGTGTACTTTTTGTCTTTTAATAATTTAATGTTTGCAAAATATTTTGTTTTAAAGAAAAATGTTGAAAATGATTTTTTTTGGATGAAAATATAAATGGCTACAATGTGTACATTGTAATTTATAATCTATGCTAATCTCGGGTCTGTTTGGTAGAAGCTGTTTTAGAGCTTTTTTGGAGTTGTTAGTTTTTTATTGCAAAAATAAATTCTTCTAAAATAAGTAGCTGCGTTTGAATATATCAACTTTAAACTTTTATTTTAAACAAGTAGCTTCTAAATGAAAAGCTGATTTCTGAAAATTTTAAAATATTTTGAAGCTATTAAAAATAGAAATTGCTAACATACTCTCCAACTATATCACAATCTTTTCAAATTGGATATTGTTGTTGAGATTTATGCATACAAACAAAATTATTATAATAATGACAATAATAATAATAATACCAATAATAATTATAATAAATATTTGCTATGTTGTACGACTACTAAAACTACAATTTATATATTTGTTATTCGATATGATTAATCACAATGATATATATTGAGACGTCATTTGGAATTTTAAATATGAATCTTTCGGACTATAAATCATATTGATTTCATCAAACAAAGCACACCTCTTTCTCGATCTCTCTCTTGGCATCCGAAAATAAACTAACAAAATGCCAGAATTTCAACCAGAAAGTAGTATTTTTCGAGTAGGTTATGCTTTACCTCCACGAAAAATCGAAGCCTTCATGGTGCCATCATTCATCAACTATGCAAAAGGACAAGGCATTGATTTCATCCCTATAGATGTCTCAAAGCCACTAAACGAACAAGGGCCATTCGACTGCATAATACACAAACATTATGGTGACGAATGGAACCTTAACCTCGATGAATACTCCACCCACAACCCGAACGCCACCATAATAGACCGTCCCTCAGCTATCCAACGTCTCCATAATCGCATCTCAATGCTCGAACCCGTCTCTCAACTCAACATCCCTAATCTTAGCATCCCAAACCAACTTCTTGTTCAAGATTCCGAGTCTTTAAAAGCAGCCAACAACTTAAGTTTCCCAATGATTGTGAAATCGCTCCAAGCGGACGGGGCAACAGCCGCACATGACATGTCACTAGTTTTTAACCATGAAGGGTTAACAAAAGGGCTAAAACTAGAACCACCTATGGTGTTACAACAATTTGTTAACCATGGTGGGATTATGTTCAAGGTTTATGTAGCGGGTGGCTACGTAACATGTGTGGAAAGGAGTTCGTTACCCGATGTATCAAAAGAAACCATGGAGAAAATGCCACTAGCAGAATCCAACGGGGTTCTGAGTTTTCATCAGATATCAGGTACTGTGGTCGCGAACGATATTGTTGATGAGAAGCTTAAGATGCCTGAGCCCGAGTTTCTTGATGAGGTTGCGAAAGGGCTTAGAGAGGGTCTAGGGTTGCATCTTTTTAACTTCGATATGATTAAGGATGATACGAGTGATGACTATCTAGTGATCGATATAAATTATTTCCCTGGTTTCGAAAAGTTACATGATTTTGAATCAGTAATGACTGATTTCTTCTTGAATATACAGAAATCACATGAAGAAAAGATGACAAATGACATCGTCAAGACTAAGAAACCAGCTGATGTTTGAGTGTTCATTTGTTGTTTGATTTTCTTTTCGTATTTATTCGTTCAGAATAAAAACTGAGAATTTGTCGTGTAGATTGGATTGTTGTACGTTTTTGAGAGAATGCTGCCCACAAATCTTTATTCCCCGTTTGTTAATTGTTACTCATGCATGTTAGTTTACCAATATGTTATTTCGGCAAGATTTATGCGTGTGTATTTTCGCCTTTGTTGTGATTAATTTCTGTTAGAGTTAACTTCAAAAATGGTCCCTGTGGTCTACCGGGTTTAACGGAAATGGTCCCTATACTTTTTTTTTAACGGGTTTGGTCCCTGTGGTTGCGACCCATAACGGATTTGGTCCCTCAGACCAATTGTCGTTAGTTTTTTCCGTTAGTTCATTTGCAATGTTAGTCCTTTAACGATCGTTTGCTACAAACATTTGCACTGTTAGTCCTTTATACTAACGACATTTATACATAACTCAAAATTTGTTTTTCATAAGTTTT
>LBNU01015783.1:18411-37564 GCA_014162995.1 Artemisia annua
AAAAAAAAAAAAAAAAAAAAAAAAAAAAAAAAAAAAAAAAAAAAAAAAAAAAAAAAAAAAAAAAAAAAAAAAAAAAAAAAAAAGTTTATGATGCCGAAAATGAAAAAATTTTGTTCACTACCCAGAAGATGCCCAGAAGATGAATAGGTGGCAAGTATAATATTTTTTTTTTTTTTTTTTTTTAATAATTTGCCCTTATGGATACTTTGCTCCTAAACAGTACACATAAATATTTCATGCCACTTACTAATTATTCATCCAAGATCGACACTAAAATGGAGTATCCTTTTATTTATTTCAACAATTTGCAAAAAAAATCTTTTTAATATGCTCGTAATGTTAATATGTTATATGTCTTTTATTTTTGGTAGCGAAGTTCACTTAAAAATGTAATTTTGTTTATCGATTGTTCTTTTCATATTTGATAAGACAACAATGTTATGAACACTCATTTTATTGGTCCAAACATATCAAAAAGATAATAACAACTTTTTGTTATTAGTAAACCCCAATACAAAAAGCAAACACAAAGATTCATTAAATTATTATAACAACTTTTTGTCGAACGACAACTTGATCTTTACTGAAGATTTTCATTAAATTCTTTTCAGTGAAAAATATTCACGCACACTTCTAAACATCTGGTTCGTCTGTATTGACGATGTCCTTTGTCATATTTTCGTCATGTGATTTCTTAATATTCAGGAAGAAGTCGGCCATAAAATATTCATAATCCGGTAATTTCGTACCCGGGGAAGTAATTTATATCGATCACAAGATACCCATCGCTCTTATCATCCTTAATCATATCGAAATTAAAAATACGCAACCCTAGACCCTGTCTCAACCCTTTTGTGACCTCAACAAGAAACTCGTGTCCCGGCATCTAATGCTTCTTATCATTAATATTATTACTCAAACATTCATCATCACCACCCTCGATCACAGCACTCGATATTTGAGGAAACTCATAACACCATTCGACTCTAACGACATTTTCTCCATGTTTTCCAATGAAACATCGGGCAAAGAACTTTGTTTCTTACATTTTACGTACTCGTCAGCTACGTAAACCTTGA
The DNA here is from genome assembly GCA_014162995.1 of Artemisia annua. Lineage (NCBI taxonomy): Eukaryota > Viridiplantae > Streptophyta > Magnoliopsida > Asterales > Asteraceae > Artemisia > Artemisia annua. The sequence continues at coordinate 19,491 of LBNU01015783.1, forward strand.
ACATGGTACCACCATGGTTCACAAATTGTTGGAACCCCAAAGGCGTGGTTCTAGTTCTAGTTCTAGTCCTTTTGTTAACCCTTCATGGTTAAAGACTAAAGACATATTATGTGCATTAGTGGTCCCGTCCGCAAGTAGTGGTTTCATTATCATAGGAAAACACAACTCATTTTTAAGTTGATGAAGTAGATAATCTGGAAACAGATTTAAACTTGGGGAACATAGGAAACTTCGGGAGCATAGAATCCAAGTCACAACAGATTTTTCAGTTTTATTAGGAATCTTTTCTTATGCAATTAGGAAACCTTTACTTCTAGTCAGTTTAGAATTAGGATTCTTAGGTCTATTTAAATCACATTCCAACATAGTTGTATGCATTTAATTCATTATTAAAACACTTCAATTCAATTTTTGTTTTTCTCTACTCGTGAAGTCAAGTAATCATCAGGTTTATTGCGTCTGCAATTCTTCCTGTTCACTAATCATTTGCTGTGAACAAATCAGCCTTCCGCTGTCCTGCTTCAGGTGGTAATTAGAGCCACTTTCTTTGGGTCTCTCCCAAGGTGACATCAATTCACCACTTTTAATCTCTATCTTTATCAATTTGGGTTTTCCCCGATTATTTTATATATTCTTTTCTTTTTAGCAGTTTTATTTTGTTCTTTAAAAAAAAATTACTGTTCATCTCACTGTTCATGAAAAAAATTTAAGTTATCATGATGAATGATAATACCTCGCTTTTGGAAGACCTACAAGCGATTCAACAACAACTGCAGCAACAATCCTAACAACAAATGGAACAAAATATTCAAATTCTAGAGGCACTTCAAAATATAATATTCACGAAGAACCAAAACGTGAACACTACCTTTATGAGTCCTCAAGTGACAAAGAAGCTGATCAGGTTGATCCTGCGAATCATCAAAGAAATCGAATGCCGAGGATAAAGGCGTATATACTGATAACACTCATTTTGTATATATATGAGTCGCGTTATTTATAAATTTATGCATGTTATTTGGTTGTGTTTATGAACGTTTTGTGCTTAAAAGGTATAAAAGATATATTTAGGTTCAGATACAACTAGATTGAAGGAAATATCAACAAAGACGAAGAAAAGTCGATAATTCAAGAGAAAAAGCAAAGATTATAAAGATATTCGAAGAAACAAAGGAGTCAAGATAGAGCACCAATGATGACTGTTAAAGATGGAGTTTGTAGCCAACCAAAGGTGAAACCAACATGCTAACCAAATCCCAAGCTAAGGTTGATGATGAGTTTCCAACCCAAAGTTCAATATCTCAACTTGAGGTTTGAGCAGACATCCCAGCCGTGCGTTGAGACAAACCTGAACTGAAAAGTTGCATTAAAACAAGGTTTTAACTACCATTAACCATAGAGTCCGATCATTACCTCTTTATTATGATTATCGGATGTTTTTAACAGTTTTTTAACCTTAAACCAAGCATAAATAGACCCTAGTATCACCACATTTGAGACACACAATCATACAATCAAGCCTTACACCATAAGGACTTGATCATACTTTCTACAATACCAAAAGAGCTCTAAATCTCTACCATTGATGCGTGGGTTTTGCAACCTTCGCAATAGGTTTTACCTCTCAAGGGATCTTGAGAAGCTTACAACCCCCACCAGGCAGTGTACCTGACCGATGTAGTATAGTGAAATGGCAAGTATCGGGGGATTGATCGTTCTCTCGGGGAATAGTGTCGTTAGGATTGAAAACTACTCTAATTTAGGTCTAAGGGTTGAGCGATGATTCTTTTTGTATTTTTATATTTTATGAAAGCAAGTAAAATCTCGGGTATTTGGAAGAGTGGGCTGAATTAGTTGCTAGTCAACTAACCCAAATATCTACTATTGCAAATAAAATAAAATAACAAGAAAATAAAGATGGCTGTGAAACTTATTTGGAGAAAAGTGTGTTTACTTAGATTTCCTTACTTCCTAGCTATCTTTTACCGGTTAATTGGTTTGTTACAATTGTGTGGATGACGGGTTGTATTCCTTTAAACCATTCGTAGGGCCGTATACGATCTTCCCTAACTCTATAAGCTCCTACTTCACTCCTATGTCGAGCCGACTAAAAGCTCCTAACATGGGATCACTAGAATTCGCTTATGCATTAAATACAACCATATAATCGTAGTACACATCCGATTCATGTTTCTTAAGATGTTCAAGCAAGTTACCGTATAGGAGGTTAGCCAGTTTTCTTAAGCCTAACATCGACATCACCCACCCACAACAATCAATAACAAATCAACAACAAGTATCAATAGCTAGATTTCATTAGATCTAAGCAAACACAAGAGAAACCTAGCCTAACATGTTAAAGTAAAGACAAGCGTAAGATATAATCAAGCAACACATAGACATATTGATTGATTTGAAAGGATACTTATCTTTAATTGAACATGAATGATTTAAGGGCGAAAAACCCCTGAGAATACAGTAAACCACGACCTAGGGTTTATCCCTAAAGTTCTCCCAAAAGTTACACCATTAATGAATGAAAATTAGAAAACAATATATAGATTTTACAACTTGACGGCGTCACGTTTTAGCTTGTGATGCCGTCACCTCGCCGCCAAAACTCTTCTCGGATTGCTCAGATCTACTCTTGATGCCGTCCCTCTTTAAAACTCTCTGGGCCGTCTCTCTTTAACTTATAACGTGACGGACTTGGTGAAATAACATGTGACGCCGTCATGTGTAAATGCTTCAAAATCTTTCTGGCCCGTCAAGTGTAAAATTATCCACCTCTTTGTCAAAGCGTGACACCATCACCTCGTAAAGAGTGACACCGTCAGGTACAGTTTTCAGCATGGTTTTGGGACTTTGTCGTTTTCTTCACTTTTATGCTCCAAAAAACAAAATACCTTCTTTTCCAGATTTTTTCTCCAAGTACCTAAAATGACAAAAGGAACGATCTAAGGCAATATTTGATCAAATAATTATGGATTAAGGCTTAAATGATCCCCTAAAAGCGTAACACTTTTCGCCTCATCAAATACCCTTGCACTTGAAATTTGCTTGTCCTCAAGTAAATGCGCTTTTATTCCAATCAAAATATGAGCTAGGGGTCATTTAACACTAATATAAAAGTAATTACAACAAATAGTCATTCCACCCTAGTCATAACAAGCACGGAAATCATAAACTAGCACCTCACAAATAGTGTTTGGATACTCTCATCTCTCGGGTGTTATAAACCTATATAAGTAAATGGAAATGGAAAAATATCACTCACTACCTGTCATAGCAAATAGATTACCATAGGCTTGGGAAAGGATCAAAAACCTCCTCCACTAGGCGTAAGCACCTAAGATAAACTATCAAAGATGGCTTTTCAAGGGTTGTAATGTTAGGTGTAGGGATATGATAAACACGATTTGTTGGAATAAAGGGTATTTTTAGTGGTGGCGATCAAATACATGCATAATGTGGCATTGCTAAGCCAAGACTCGACTCGACTTAAGCTAACAAGAAAATAATATAAACATAAATAAAAATAAAAGGAAACGGGATAGTAGTCCGTATGTTTTTTTTTCTACTTTTCTTTTTCCAATTTTTTCACACACTCTTGACCTACCATCCAAAATAATACATCATAGGGGCCTCGGTTCTCCCCTTACACTTGAACTTTACATACTTTACAATTAACTATTCTAATGACTCGAATTAAGATAATTGAAAAACTTGGAGTACTTTAAAATATTAACGCACACATGGGGGTAATAATTGACTTCTTCCTCATTACTCCATTACATTAGTACTTTACCCATGAGTTCCAATCGTCCCAAAACAATATGTACAAGGATATGACTCGACTTAGCAACCATGTAATCAATAAGACAATTGACTAAGGGCTAAAACAAATGCTGTCACAATAATGCACTAAAGATGAGTGCATACAAGGTAGGCTAAGGCTATTTGGGTGTACATTTGGGGTGGATTGTAAACAAATTCTTCCTTTAAGTAAAATGCTTAAAGTTAGAAATGGAAAGATAGGCTCTGAGGGGTGTACTAGGGGTATCGTGTACTAAAAATGAGTACAACGCTAAGGTGTAGGAGAATTACTTGACCAATGAAGTCAATGTAATTATATTACGGGTGTAATACATGGGTTATCCTAATGCCTCTTATCATGTAGTGAATCTAACTACACGAATGTAGTCTCACTTGTGGATTTGGGATGGTCACTAACGCAAGTTCTAGAATCTAATTACTACCGCTACACACACAAGCACTAACAATAAATGCTTTTCCTAACAATTCTAGGGGCGAACCTCACATATTTGGGGGGAAATTTTTGAGTGGTACAGTTTTTGTGCTAGTAATACAACTCCTATCCATGAGACGCTTATTATGCCTAAAGTTTCACTCCTATATGTTGTAAAAAAATTTAAATTTGGCGCTAAAATTGCCCTAACAAATATTTCTCTCAGTTTTATTACACATCTACCATTAAACAAAACAGAAATCAAGCGTAATAGCATTTTCTAAGGTGTCTTCATTTACCCCCTTACACTTAAACCGAACATTGTCCCCAATGTTCACATAAAAGATGTAAAAGTAAAGAAAATGAAAGAATGAAACAAATGCTCCCCTGATTCGTTTTATGTGGATCGTGTGGTAACATGGTTAGATCTTCTTCCAAGATGATGTAATAGCTTCCAGATCAAAGCGACGCCAAAAACTTGATGTCATGAACTTGATTCCATGTTCATCTTCTTGTCCAATGTAACCTGTTAAACCTGAGAAAACAATCTAGGCAAACCATGCGTAAAATCGGCGGCAAAATCTATAATGCTTGTGGAATGAAAGTTTTGTAGATTCCTGGAGTTAAAGATGCAGTAATTTTCATAGTCCGGCAGAAAAACTAAATTTTAAAAACCTTTTTTTGGAATCAGTACCTGATGCCGTCAGGTTTTAAAGCCTGACGCCGTCAGAATTGATCTGACAGAATTCTTATGTTTAGTTTCCGGAAAATTTCTGGAAAAACAAATACCTTAATTCCTGGAATCCTGCAAAATTTCATTATGACTCGATACAAGCATTTGACTCAAACAAATACTAGTATGTATGTTCATTTTATATTGCTACAATTCATGTCCAATTCGTTCTTATAAACAAATTTAGATTTCCCTTACACTTATCTTTTTGCAAAATACCTTTATATGTAGTTAAGACGAAGTTAAAAACAAAATAAAGCATTTTCACAATGTAATTTGAAACATGAATTATTAGCAATAAAAATTAAAACATACATACGGAAACAAATAAAATCAAACAAACAAACAAACAAAACAAATAAAGCTTGGGTTGCCTCCCAAGAAGCGCTTTTCTTTATTAACGAGTCTTGTAGCTAGAATCAAAGTCACTCTACTACGTGACCTCTTCGTCAAAGGTTATGTCTTCCTCATTGATCATTTCATTACCATTTTCTTGATAATGCTTAACTCGTTGTATATTCACTGTGAATTCCCTATCCTCGTCATCAATTAATACGACGGCTCCAGCTCTTGAGAAGTTCTTCACAGTAAATGGCCCATACCATCTAGACTTTAGTTTCCCAGGAAATAACCTTAAACGCGAATTATATAGTAAAACCTTATCTCCCTCTGAGAACTCCTTAGGTTTCTTAATCTGTTGGTCATGCCATCTTTTTGCTATTTCCTTGTATGTAATGGAAGATTCATAAGCTTCCAATCTCAATTCATCGAGCTCTTGGAGCTGCAAGAATCTATTTGTTCCTGCTATCGTGTAATCNCCCTCTGAGAACTCCTTAGGTTTCTTAATCTGTTGGTCATGCCATCTTTTTGCTATTTCCTTGTATGTAATGGAAGATTCATAAGCTTCCAATCTCAATTCATCGAGCTCTTGGAGCTGCAAGAATCTATTTGTTCCTGCTATCGTGTAATCCAAATTGCAGGCCTTAAGTGCCCAATATGCCTTGTTATCCAGTTCTACTGGGAGGTGACATGCCTTGCCGTAAACCACGCGGAAAGGGGTTGTTCCGATAGGTGTCTTGTAAGCAGTTCGGAAAGCCCACAAAGCTTCATCAAGCTTACAGGACCAGTCTTTCATGTTTTGGTTGACCGTTTTCTCTAATATCCTCTTTATTGCCCTATTGGTGTTTTCGACTTGACCGTTGGTTTGAGGATGATAAGCAGTGGAGAATCGATGGGAGACTCCATATCTTTTCATGACCTTTTCCATTTGTGTATTGCAAAAATGGGTTCATCTGTCACTAATAAGAGCTTTTGGAATGCCAAATCTAGCAAATAGTTTCTTTCATGTCTGTTCATGTGCTCGGGAACAACTTTGCTTGCCAGGTATTTAGCATAATCTGCGTACCATGGTTCAGAATCACTTATTATCATGAGCTGTTCATCGGTAAACAAATCCCGAATCTCACTCTTATCAGATTCGCTCAGGCTGGAGTTTTCTAGTCGAGAAAGATGATCAGCCGCTAGATTTTCTGCTCCCTTCTTATCACGAATTTCTACATCAAACTCTTGCAATAATAGGATCCAACGGATTAGTCGTGGTTTAGCGTCCTGTTTAGCGAAAAGGTATCGAAGGGCTGAATGATCAGTAAAGACAACGGTTTTTGAGAGGACTAGATATTGGCGGAACTTATCAAAAGCAAATACTACAGCTAACAGTTCTTTTTCCATGGTGGTGTAGTCTTCTTGAGCAGGATTTATGGTTTTGCTAGTGTAATATATTGGCTGGAAGTGTTTGTTAAGCCTTTGGCCTAACACTGCTCCAACAGTGTAATCACTAGCATCATACATGATCTCAAAGGGTAGCTCCCAATTAGGAGTGACCATAATTGGAGCCTGCGTGAGTTCCTTCTTCAATTGGTTGAAGGCATCCTTACATTCTTGAGAGAAATCGAATGGAGCATCCTTTACAAGTAGCTGAGTCATTGGCCACGCTATTTTTGAGAAATCCTTAATGTATCTCCTATAGAAACCAACATGACCTAAGAAGCTACGTATTGCTTTGACCGTAGTAGGATAAGGCAGCTTGGATATAGNAAGGCATCCTTACATTCTTGAGAGAAATCGAATGGAGCATCCTTTACAAGTAGCTGAGTCATTGGCCACGCTATTTTTGAGAAATCCTTAATGTATCTCCTATAGAAACCAACATGACCTAAGAAGCTACGTATTGCTTTGACCGTAGTAGGATAAGGCAGCTTGGATATAGCCTCGATTTTTGCTCGATCTACCTCAATTCCGTTTCCAGAGATTTTGTGCCCAAGCACGATCCCTTCCTTCACCATAAAATGGCACTTTTCCTAGTTTAAAACCAAGTTGGTCTCCTCACAATGTTTGAGCATTTTCTCGAGGTTAGTAAGGCACCGATCGAAAGAGTCTCCAAAGACGGAAAAGTCATCCATGAAGACTTCCATGCTATCTTCCATTAACTCGTGAAAGATTGCGGTCATGCATCGTTGGAAAGTACGGGAGCGTTACATAGTCCAAAAGGCATCCGCTTGTAGGCGAATTTACCGTAAGGGCATGTGAATGTGGTCTTTTCTTGGTCCTCAGGGGCAATAGGGATTGGAAATACCCTGAGAATCCATCTAAGAAGCAGTAGTATTCATGTCCTGCTAATCTTTCCAACATTTGATCGATGAAAGGGAGAGGAAAGTGATCCTTTCGGGTTGCATCATTCAGTTTCCTATAATCGATGCATATACGCCAAACGGTGACTGTTTTTTGGGGCACCAACTCATCATTGTCATTTTTATCATCGTCATCCCTCCTTTCTTAGGTACAACCTGTATAGGACTGACCCATGGGCTGTCTGATATTGGATAAATTAGCCTTGCATCCAGGAGTTTAATGACTTCCTTCTTTACGACTTCCTTTATGTTGGGATTCACTCGCCTTTGAGGTTGTACGGTCGGTTTATAATCCTCCTCCGTGAGGATCTTGTGTGTGCAAAAAGTTGAGTCAATCCCCTTGATGTCGGCTACACTCCATGCAATAACTCATTTATATTTTTTTTAAAACCCCTTGGAGTTTATCCTTCTGTTCATCTTTTAAGGAGGAGCTGATGATCACCGAAAGTTGACCCCCCCTTGGAGGAAAGCATACTCCAAGTGGGTTGGGAGTTCCTTAAGTTCTAACTTGGGTGGCTCAATGATGGAAGGTTTAAGCTTGTATTTGGGTTTACAAAGTTTGAGTGGCTCAACGTCTTCTCGTCTGGGGTGGAAGGAAACTGCGTTGATTTCTTCAGTCTTTTCCCCTTCGATAATGGGGGGAAAAGCTTCGTCACGCAACCATCCTACTTCAACCTATTCATCTACACAATTGTCAATGACATCGGATAGCTCATCGACCTCTCCGATGAAATACAGCCAGTTGGCTGCTTCGAGAGAAAGATTCATTGTGTCCTTGATGTCAAAGGTTAAGCTACCGGCACCTACTCGTAAGGTCAGCTTGCCGTCATGAACATCAATGACGGCTCGAGCAATTGCAAGGAATGGTCTCCCTAGGATGATGGGCACGAGATCATCTTCCTCCATTTCCAAGATGACGAAGTCACCTGGAAATTTGAACTTTCCCACTTTAACAAGCACATTCTCGCATATTCCTAAAGGATACTTGACCGATCTATCAGCTAGCTGGATGTTCATACGGGTTGGTTACAATCCTGAGTATCCCAGTTTGAGGAACATGGAATATGGCATAAGATTGATGCTTGCCCCTAAGTCGGCTAGAGCATTCTTTACTGATAGAGATCCTGTGGAACAAGGCAAGGTAAAACTACCGGGGTCGTCCACATTCTTTGGTAATCCTCGCTGGGTTACCACAGAACATTCTTCTCCTAAGGTTACAAGGCCCTCGAGCTTTTTTCTGTTGGCGAGTAGCTTCTTGAAGTATGTGCTATATTTGGGCATATGGTAACATGCATCAAGGAGGGGTATAGTGACGACTGAATCCTTCAAGTATGATAAGAACCTTTTATTATCGTTCTCAACCTTTTGATTTTTTAGGCAGGATGGATATGGGACTTTCACGGGCTGTTTGGGTGGAATGGGTGGAGAGGAGGTTACCTGAGGGGGCTACTCGGGAATCTCGTCGCGCACGTTACCTTCCTCCTCGTGAGGGTGTCAGGTTCCGTGACGTTGGACTGTTGGACTGGGTATGGTGGGTCCTTAGTTGTCGTTCCGGCTCTAGTGGTAATGGCTAGCAAAGGGTCATTTTGATCCGCTTGGGGTTCGATGTAGCCACCAAGTGAGGTGTTGAATTCTGCGAACTTGGCCCTTAAGTCATTTTGTTGATCAGTTATGAGGTCGTCGAGACCTTTTAACATAAGATCTTTTTCATGCGTGAACTGCCAAGGTCATCCTCGAATGTACTCCTAACCTTGAAGTTGGGACCTTCTTCTCCTTCCTTATTTTTCACGAGATTCCCCCAAGGGGTAAAATCATTGTTTTGATAAAAAAAAATTAAGAGGGAAGGGTCATCAAAGATGTCATGGCTTGAAAGACACGCTTGTTCGGTGGTGGCGTCTTCCCCGCATTCCTCCACTTCGTGCGGGCCACCACATTGGTCGCAAATCAGATATGGGTTTGACAATCGTTTAGTGGTTCACGACCCGTCTAGATATGACACTCTTTCATGCAATTTCCTTAGCCTGCTCTCAAAAGAGGGGTTTCTTGTGACCTCAGACGTGCTCATGATCGAATTGGGTTCATCCCATGTATCATCTTGATCTTGAGCATTTTCCTCAATCCTATTCCACCCTTCCTCAGCACTTTACTTGGATATTCTCCCTTTTACCGAATTATTCACTCCCTTATGGTCATTTTGAGAGATACTATCATAGAATATTGGGACAAGAATCCAGAGTTCAATGCCATGATGGGGGACTTGTCTTATTAGATACTTGAATCTAATCCAGGATTTATGAACGGGCTCTGCTTGTCCAATGCGGAATCGGAGGAGTTTATCTCTAAGTACCGAGGTTCTTCCTACGGGAAAGAACTTTTCAAAATTTTTTGAGATGAGTTGTTCCCACGTGAAGATCGACTCAGAAGGAAGCTTGTTGTACCATTCCTCGGCTTTACCTTGAAGGGTAAAAGGAAAGAATCGAAGTCGAGAGGTGTCTCTAGTGGCCCCGTCCATATGGATGGTGTCCACTATTTTCAGGAAGTCTTTGATGTGTTGGATTGGATCTTCAGTTTTCAATCCATGAAACTTGCATACACTTTGGACAAGCCAAAAGTCGTTGCATGCAAGACCCCTTCTGTGTGTTCATTTGGAAACACAATAGCGTTAGAAAAGCCACGAGGGATGGGAGAAGAGTAATCCTTGAGGCACTTGGGGGCAGGATCCACAGGAATTTCTGTATTATGATTGGATCGGGGGCTAGGTGGTGTATCGTGATGATCAGATTCCTCCTCAGAAAGGGCTTCATCGAAGTTGATGGTAATGCCAATTGGTTCGGATGTTGAAGAGTGTTGTCTTAGTCTACGCATTTCCCTTTCAGGTTCTGCGTAAGGTGGGATAAGGTCTCTTATAGAACTACGACTCCTAGTGACTCTAAGATTAGAGAGATCTTCAATTACCATGATGGCCAAAGAAGATTTTAAGTGAAGGGTTGGGCATAGAAAGATAGACTAAAGAGAACCTAGAAAAATAAAACAAAAATCTCACTAGAAAGGAGTCTAGTGAGTAGACCTAAGTAAAAATAAAATTTTCAACCTAAGCAATAACTATTCCCCGGCAGCGGCGCCAAAAACTTGATGCGTGGGTTTTGCAACCTTCGCAATAGGTTTTACCTCTCAAGGGATCTTGAGAAGCTTACAACCCCCACCAGGCAGTGTACCTGACCGATGTAGTATAGTGAAGTGGCAAGTACAGGGGGATTGATCGTTCTCTCGGGGAATACTGTCGTTTGGATTGAAAACTACTCTAATTTAGGTCTAAGGCTTGAGGTATGATTCTTTTTGTATTTTTATATTTTATGAAAGAAAGTAAAATCTCGGGTATTTGGAAGAGTGGGCAGAATTAGTTGCTAGTCAACTAACCCAAATATCTACTTATGCAAATAAAATAAAATAACAAGAAAAAGTAAATGGTTGTGAAACTTATATGAGAGAAAAATGTGTTTACTTAGATTTCCTTACTCCCTAGCTATCTTTTACCGGTTAATTGGTTTGTTGTAATTGTGTGGATGACGGGTTGTATTCCTTTAAACCATTCGTAGGGCCGTGTACGATCTTCCCTAACTCTATAAGCTCCTACTTCACTCCTATGTCGAGCCGACTAAAAGCTCCTAACATGGGATCACTAGAATTCGCTTATGCATTAAATACAACCATATAATCGTAGTACACATCCGATTCATGTTTCTTAAGACGTTCAAGCAAGTTACCGTATAGGAGGTTAGCCAGTTTTCTTAAGCCTAACATCGACATCACCCACCCACAACAATCAATAACAAACCAACAACAAGTAATCAATAGCTAGGTTTCATTAGATCTAAGCAAACACAAGAGAAACCTAGCCTAGCATGTTAAAGTAAAGACAAGCATAAGATATAATCAAGCAACACATAGACATATTGATTGATTTGAAAGGAGACTTATCTTTAATTGAACATGAATGATTCAAGGGTGAAAAACCCCTGAAAATACAGTAAACCACGACCTAGGGTTTATCCCTAAAGTTCTCCCCAAAAGTTACACACTTAATGAATGAAAATTAGAAAACTATATATAGATTTTACAACTTGACGGCGTCACGTTTTAGCTTGTGACGCCGTCACCTCGCCGCCAAAACTCTTCTCGGATTGCTCAGATCCACTCTTGACGCCGTCCCTCTTTAAAACTCTCTGGGCCGTCTCTCTTTAACTTATAACGTGACGGCCTTATTGAAATAACACGTGGCGCCGTCACGTGTAAATGCTTCAAAATCTTTCTGGCCCGTCAAGTGTAAAATTATCCACCTCTTTGTCAAAGCGTGACGCCGTCACCTCGTAAAGAGTGACGCCGTCAGGTACAGTTTTCAGCATGGTTTTGCGACTTTGTCGTTTTCTTCACTTTTATGCTCCAAAAATGTCCAAAATACCTTCTTCTCCAGATTTCTTCTCCAAAGTACCTAAAATGACAAAAGGAACGATCTAAAGCAATATTTGATCAAATAATTACGGATTAGGGCTTAAATGACCCCCTAAAAGTGTAACACTTTTCGCCTCATCAACCATTCCCAAGAAGTAACCAAGAAGGAAGGAAGGAAACGTAGATGATACTAATTGGAAGCGGTAGGTAAAGATTCCTTGATTGATTGGAGGCCTTAAGATGTGCTCTAACTTCTTACTTTCTTGCTCAATTGTAGTCTTACGTTTGGGTAGCTTTTTTTTTTTTTTTACTAAATTTATTATCTTGAATGATTTTATGTTAAATTAAATGTTACGGTTGTTGATGAAACTTGTTATGGAGTAATTTTGTGATACTTTTTTGGGAATGATGTAGACTTTCGTGTGAATGCTGAATGATTATTTTGGTTATTTAAAGTGATTTATCTCATAAGTTGTTTAAATATAATTCGTGTTCTTAAATTTGTTAGTCGACTCAAGTTATAAATTTAAAATCTGAGTAGAACTTATGATATATAGTAGAGCTTACGATATATATCTTATACCCGAATCTACACGCATCATATACCAACTTTTTCGGGGTCATTAAACATTGAAGATTTTCTTGATTGGGTTTCTGAAACAAAAGTATTTTGAACTCATAGACATTATCGAAGAATCCCAAGTCAAATATGTTGCTTACAGGTTGAGAGGAGCCGCCTCATCTTGGTGGGACAATCTTCAAACAGGTCATTTTCGTCAACGAAAACGACAAATTAGCATGTGGTGAAAGATAAAACGATTAATGTTCGCGCGTTTTCTTTTGGTTGATTACGAGCAGACTCTTTATTCACTATATCATAATTGTCGCCAATATTCTCGAACTATATCAGAATATGCAGAAGAATTCATAAGACTTGTATCCCGAAATCAGTTAAGCGAGTCCAATTTACAACAAGTTGCAAGGTTCAACAATGGTCTTCGTTATGACATTCAAGCCATTATGTATCTCCAAACAACTTGGACTCTTGATGAAGCCGCAATGCAGGATTTTTAACCAGGTTTTACATTTATAATTTCTCGTCTACCTATGGTCCACCTTGTGCACTAACGGGCAGTGTACCCGGTCGCATGTAGTGTGGGAATGGTAAGACCGAGGTCGTCCCAAGAACGGTTGACTTCTAGTTGTCTAATTAGAACGATTGTCACATATTAAAGGGGTTTATATAGTTGGTTAATAATTATTGTGATCAATTGGAGTGGTTCATGAGGCAAGCAACTAATGGCAAACAACTAAAGGAATGATAATTAAGATCTAATTCTCGAACCGTTGAAAAGGCGGTAGACTCCTATGGTCAATTTGTCTACCCTAAGATCCTAGATTCCTCACCAAGGTAATGATTAGTGACCAAGGGTCATCTGGTAATCTATTCTCAGTGATAAAGGTAACAGTGTTTACTATCGCTTCATCTGGGGATTATATTCATTTCGGATCAGAGGGTTAAATCACCTAGATCTATCTTACACCTTGTCCTATCCACGACTATTGTAAAGCCGTGGGTTCATCGGTACAAAGATGTAAAGTCATTAAGTGCCTCTACTAACATGGACAAGTCTAGCGGATGCGGCATGGTCAGATCTTACACCCCTCTAACTTCTCAAGTATATCTATTCGGTAGGTGGTCCTAGGGTTAATTCGCAAATGTATGGCAAGGGAAGACATCTACGGTTAGTACTTAGCCATTACCAAGTCACACCTTCAAAATGAAATGCGGGCACGGTCACATCTTACATTCCCTCTCGAAGGTCTACCAAATATCAAAACTCTTAAAGCTAGAGTGTCCTAAGACTCGCCATGAAAGTATACAAACAAAACTGATAATAAACTAGAAATAAAGATCAAACAATTGACTGACTAATAATAAATAAATTAAAAGTCAATAAAAATTAATTATCAAACAATTAATTAAATCATTACGCCGTAGTTAAATGTATTACTACGCCGTAGTCAAATATGACTACGCCGTAGTTCAATAAACAACTACGCCGTAATAAATTAATTAAACTACAAAAGCAATTTAATAAAACACAATAGGCATCAAGACAATCAATAAACAAGCAGAATCATAATTGTGATCAATAATAATGAATCTGAATAAAATAATGAATGTCGAAAAGTGATTACATATCGTGCTAGATTAATGCTCTTGATCCCCTAGTCGAATACGAGGGCAAAACCCCGAAGGGTTTGCCCTTTACCTTAAAAAGCTACGAACCAAACTCCTCCTTCTTGTCTTCTTTGTCGTCGGCTAAAAGAAACACAGAAAAAAATTGATGCCTTTTGATCATACGTACCACCTGTATTTATACTAATAAGATTTTTACCATAAACCTTCTTCTTTCGCAATATTGCATTATTGGTCCTTGTTGTCATTTTTTATATAGAGAAGTGTTAAAACTTGAATAAATGTTAACACCTTTGGCCCTTGGACTTCAATGTTTAAGCGTCCGCATCACTAACTATGGCGTAACTAGTCACTCCGTTACGCCATAGCTCTTCTCCTTGGTGCCTACGTAATTAATTGCGGTGTAACTAATTAGTCATGTTACGCCGTAACTCTTCGTCTGTCAATACTTATCCACTTCGTTAATATCTCTACGGCGTAGTCCCATCACTAATTACGCTGTAGCCTTCATAAAATATCTCCTACGCCGTAATTCAATGACTTGTTACGGGCGTAGTCTTCAGAAAATCCTTCCTACGCTGTAGTCCAGTTACTAACTACGGGCGTAGGGCTCATATCTTCAACATTACGCCGTAGTCAAATTACTAACTACGGCGTAGCCTTTGTTTATATCTGTTACGCCGTAGCTCAGTTGCTTGCTACGGCGTAGTCTTCATTTCTTGGGATAAAACATCTAACGGTGTAGTATCATCACTTAACTAGACCGCAGTGTTTGTGTCTTCAACGTAACTTTAAGCGTAATTCCCATCCTTAGCCAATAAATCATCAATAACGCACTTTTACTCATCTTCACCCTGAAACCAAAATAGGAAGAAATAAGAGTATACAATCTTCTAAATAGAAAAGATGAGCAATTCAAAGAGAAATTAACGCTTAAATCATGGGAAAATTTGATGTTATCAAATATCCCCCCACTTGAACTCTACTTGTCCTCAAGTAGACCTTTTAAATTATTTCCAAAAAGATATCTCCCAAGTTATCTCGGAAGATATGAGTTTAAAAATTACCTAAGCTAGAAATTTCCAAACCGAGCACCTCACGGAAAGGGAATTGATATGACACTCTCACTCTCACTAATCTATGTGTATATTTGGGGGTGATCACTCAACTGCTCAGTCATGGCGAGTATTCTATCATAGGATTGGCAAAGATACTAATCTCCACCACTAGAGTCTATAGATGCAGCTATTCTAATAGGCAAATGGGTTGACACAACAATAAGGCTTACGGGGTTAAATCACTCTCTACCAATACCATTATTCCAGAAAAGGGGACAAAGCCACAAATGCTTGCCCAAATCCATGAACAAGACTCCTATGACTGCTCAATTCCTTAACTCGAATAAGCTAAAGGTAAGGAATGATAAGGGTAGGGTAAAGACATGGGAAAACATTAAATGGGTGTAAACAAAAAGACACGAAACAAATAGATTCCTAAAGTCCACAATCGCCCCGTCACTAGTCGCATTCAATCCCATAGCAAAATTCGAGGGTCAAGAGTCAAGGGGTCTTCAATAACTTCAATACACGAGTTAATGCATATAAAATATAATGTAGTGCCTCATAATCTCCATAAACTAGGCAAATAAGATGCATTAACTCGGCCTTCATCATCAATGTAAAAAATTTATGTGCTCTAAAAAATTTTAAATTTGGGTAAATTTTGCACATATTTTTATCAACTATTTCTATCACCCATCACCCCACTTGAGATGTACAATGGCCCCATTGTACAAATATATATTAAAATAGAAAGGAGAGATAGAAATGACACGAGTCTATAAAGTATAAGCTCCGCAAGTTGGAAATACTAAACACAATACGACACATAAACTGATTTATACTACTATCAGTTATAAACAAACGCTTGCTTGCATGCTCTTTATTTATTTATTTTTTATTATATTTTTTTCTTTTTCTTTTTTCATTTTTTTTTTAATGCAAGACAAGGTATACAATAATGGAAAAGAAACAATACGAACAAACAAAGCATCCCCCCACTTGAGATCAACTATAATCTAAACCCGATCTTCTTCCAAAATCCCTTTATTCAAAACCCATGACTTTCACTAGTGAACCAAAATTAACCAACAACGCCCGGACCGTGGACTATAAGAAACTACAGGGTAGGCTAGGCGATAGGTGTAAAGAAACATATATTGGGTGAACAAAATGAAAGGAAAGGCTCTGAAGGGTGTATCTAGGGGTATCTTGCACTAAAGGTGAGTGCAACAAAAAGGGTTTAACAGGGGGATTGACTAATCGAATGTGAAAAGTCAATATACACAATACACAATTTATTGGCTATTTGGGTTTAATACTAAAATTTGCCTTTTATCCTAGCTGCACGGATTACAGTAAGTTACCTCAATGTAATGCTCATTATAATGGTCTCGAAAAGATATACAATGCCAAGTTCTAAAGTCTACTACAGCCACCGGCACACACATATTTATGGTATTATGTATAAGGGGAAAACGGAAAAGCTTATCCTCACACAATGTAAATAAAGAGTAGGTGTGATCAGTTTAGATTAATCTAGTTAAGTAATGAAAAACATGTCAAAATTTTATAAATGAAATATTTTTCACTAAAAACTAGAAAACTAAAGGCAAGTAAAATCAGGTGGGTGTTTATTTCTAATCCCTTCCCCCCACTTGGGTCATACTATAGCATATACATGAAAAATAGGAAGGGTTAGAAAAGTAACGAAAAACTCCCCTTGATTTGCTCGGTATGATCAAAATACGGCACTTCCCGTAACATGCTCCAAAAGTGCCTCCTTGAGCAACATCCAACTCATCATCAAATCATCATCACAACCATCACGTACTCAACTAGATTGGATATAATATGTTTCCGTGCAGCCAAACTTTACTCCATAATGCATCAACCTGTAATGCTTCAAGAAAAACTAATACCAAAAAGCATAATTCCTGATAAAAGCAAAAATAGCACGAAATGTATAAAAATAAAAATGAAACAAAATAAAACCTAACTCACTTTCGTAGGAATCACGGTTGCATTTAGCGTATGCAACAAGCCTTTTAAATCATTCGGTGTCTCGAGGTGGACGAGTGAAGTCTCGTGAGGGTTTACAGGAAACACACCCACAAACTTCATTTAACTACAAGGTATGGAAAGGTTTGAAAAAGTTTTGGAAAAAATTATTGCAACAGGTAATAGCTACGGCGTAATGGATCGGCCCAACTACGCCGTAATTCAATTAAACTGAAAATAGTTTGCCAGGAATAGGTAGGTGTACCTGGATCGGCCTAGTTACGATTTAATTGAAAAGTCAAGGAATACCTGGAGTAAACAAGTTACGGCGTAGTGGATCGGCCCAATGTTGTAGTTGTGCCCGACATTTTGACTTTTCCTCATGGCTAGAGGAGTTAACGGCCCTCCTCTCTTCTATTCTGGTCTTTAAACCTGCAAATATGATAAACAAACAAACCAAACCAAGACCAAATCCTAAAATCTAATAAAAATGTTCAAAAAGTTATAAAATCAAAAACTAAATCTAGGATAGGGACGGGTAGTCTCCCGACGAGCACTTTTCTTTAAACTCCTGACGAGACGAAAAATGTTACGTTTTTAGGGGTCATTTTGAGTCCTAAGTCGTATGTTTTTGGTTTGGATTTCACCCAAAGTCGTTTCTTTCCTCATTTTAGGTACTTTTGAAGGGAAAATA
>LBNU01015787.1:10756-22754 GCA_014162995.1 Artemisia annua
TGAATTCAAATTTTTAACCAAAATCAGTTAGTTTTTCACCAAATAAACTTTCCCCACTAAAAGACAAGTTTTCAGGCCGTTACAGGAGGGTGGCCCCCTTAATTTTAAGGGGCCGGCACGCTCCACCTGACAGAATCTGTCAGAATTTTTCTCCTATAAATACCACCCCAAACCTGGTATTTTCAAAACCTTTTGCACGAAAATTTTCAGTCCCAATCCTTTCCAAACACACTTCTAAATCCTTTGATCATAAGTTTATAAACTTTTGTTTCAAGTGATTCAATCCCTCATCACTCAAAGTGCAAGAGAAGAATCCTCCCTATCATAAAGGCAAAGATGTATTAGAGTCTAGTTAGTGTTGATGTGAAGTTGTGAGTTATGTATGTATATGTAATAAGTAGATCAAGATGATCTTACTTAGTAGTAAGTCAATGAGTGAGTAAGAAGTAGTGGGAAGAAGTAGTAGTGTGAAGAAGTCATTTAGTTGTGAAGATGTAGGTGTGTGAATAAGTAGTGGAGTATAGAAGAAGTCGTGAAGTAGTGAAGAAGTCGTGAAGTTGTGAAGTCGTGAAGAAGTTGTGAAGTCGTGAAGAAGTCGTGAAGTCATGTAGAAGTTGTGTAGTGATCGAAGTCGTGTCGTGAGATTGGTTCTAGCTACTATTAGAACCCGACATTTAGCTTAGTGTCGTTACTTGGTGTAAGCAAAAGTTGTGTACGGTTTTCTCCGCTAAAAGGGAGCTTGTTGAGTAGTGAAGAAAACTCTCGAGTAGGTGACTCGGGGAGTGGAGTAGGGCAAGGAAGGTGTCCTTGTAGCCGAACCACTATAAATCATCGTGTCCGGTTTGCATCTTCTTTCNAAGATCAACCAAAGCTCCATTCATAAAACTATGTTTTGAAAATAAATCCAAAAGCATACATATATAATTGATCATATTGATTATATGTTGTTTTCATACTAAACTCTAATTGAAGGTTTTTCGAATGAACTTTTATAAAACGAAAAAGAGGTAAAACTATTCAACCCCCCCTTTCTTGTTTTCCACAATTGGTATCAGAGCTACGTCGCTCTAATTTTCAAAACAAATGGTTTTAAAAATTGAGTACGATCCATGTATCAAATTATCTATTAAGGAGGATTAAATATGAAAAGTGTTTTGTTGATTAACTTGTATTAGTTTTGATGTTATATACACTAATTATACTAGCTCGAAATAATATTATGCTTAAAATAAGTGTTATATGTTCGGTATCAAAAATCAGGAAGTTACACATCTTTCCGCAAAGTCAGAAAACCATTTTTTACAAAAAAATAAAATTTTGAGTACCAGATGGGCGGCCCCCTTAATTCTTTGGGCGGCCCCCTTAAATACTGGGCGGCCCCCTTAAAATTAAGGGGTCCGCCTGTCTGTTCGGCAGATTTTCAAAAACTTTAAAAAATCATATAAAATTAACCGTAACTCCGTAAAAGTCGTGCTACCCGGCGTTTTAAAGGTAATTGAGTCTAATTTCATTTAAAAATACTTAAAAATAATCATTTCAAAGAAAGGCAAAATACTACATGGTGGTCAAACATTTGTGTCTCGTTTTAACGTAAAACTTTTGGTTTACTTTTTCCTTCAAGTTGGGCATTCCTAGTTGATATACTTTTGAAAAATTAAGTATTCATGTTTTCAAAATATTGATCTTAATTAAATTATAGAATGGGGAGGAAACTATTNTTTTGAAACAAACATTTTATAAAACGAAAAAAAGGTAAAACTATTCAACCCCCCCCCCCCTTCTAGTTTTTCACAGATTTTTAAGTAAATACAAGTAAAAGAAACATAATCTACAAGTATTTGAAAAAAAAAAATACAATTCAACACATACAATACACAATTTAATTTGCCAATCACCAAAATATACAACTAAACCACAATGTACAATCTAATTAAGCTTCCAAAACATAAATCTAAAATCTAGCCACCCAAAACAAAATAGCATTTTTTCGCCGGAAAATTTAGTCACATGGTACCCGCTGCCGCATCGCAGAGGTACCCTACTAGTAACAAATAATGCAACACGTGAAAACGAACTTTTGTTAACTCTAGTTTAAGGATTGATAATCGAGAATGAAACCTTCAAGAATAAAACCCTAACAAGGGATAAACTCATTAAACACTTAGTTTATTAATAATTAAGATCAAAAGCTTAATTATAATGATAATAATACCCATATTTATAAAGAAAAAATAGAGAACAAGAAACTAATATAAATTACATAGTGAAGAAGAAGAAATTTTCCAAATAATTACATAGTAAAGAAAAAGAAACTTTCCTAATAATAAAAATAGAAACTCTAAATTCGATACTTTTACGACGTAAACAAGAAAACTTGTTTACGGCGTATCCACTTAAAGCCAACATTTAAATCCTATTCGAGAACTATACGGCGTAAAGAGGAAGAAAGGTTTACGCTGTAGAGAAAATAAGGTTTACGACCCTTGGTCTCGAATCTTATCCTCTTCATTCCCCATCACTTCAAAAGATCTCGCCCTCGAGTTCTCACCATCACCAGCTTCATCTAACTCAAATATCTTTTCACGACTAACCTTATCTTCGGTAAATTTACGCTTCATATCAACTCGAGAACATTCATCCTTTGTAACAAGCCTACCACACTCCCAACGGCCAACGCATGACCCTAAACATCGGGTTACGTACTCCTTAGCAACGATCACCAAGTTTTCAATTGCATTAAAAGTAACTTCTTTGTTCGCCATTGAAAACTTAATTGGATTCTTGATAATTATCATGAAAATAAACCCATAATCTAAATCACAAACCTTTAAATCTTAGATGCATTTGGAATCCGTTTTTTGCCCACAATCAAAAGCCTTCACTTCTTCATCAATTTTAGAACCTGAGCTTCTTCATCGCAAGTCTTCACAACACCCACTTCATTGGTCGTTTCTAACACCAAAGTTAAGATTTTGTTAATATGTTTATCACAAATTTAAAGGTCTTGGATTTTCATGCCTTTCAACAACGTCATCCTTCAACATATTTTCTTCCACCTTAAAATCGGGCTTTGGTAATTTTGGGTTTCCTTTAGCTGGAATCATAAAAATTATTTTTTCTTCCCATGAGAAAAGATAAAGATTTTTTTGAAGAACATACATGCCTTTAACCTCTTGTCGCCAAGGTTTCCCGAACAAAATATGTCACTTATCAATTTCATCCACAACACAAGTACCTTTGTTTTATAGATCTTTTCGATGGTCACCGGAACCCAACAAACTTGGTAACCTTCAATTGGAAAAATCTCAATTGCTAAATTTAGAAAATCTACTAATTTTCTTGAAACTAAATTATTTATGCTACAACTATCAATAATTAAAGAACACACCAAACTATTGATTAGAATTTTTGAATGAAAAAACTTGGTTGTAGGTAATTGATCCTTTTTCTTTCTGACTTCCCATTCTTCAACTCTTCCATTGTTGAACTAGTAATCGTAGTGTGCACGATTGCCTTCAAAATTGCCTATTGTTGGACGAATTCTTCGACCTTCATGTTTCCTACTCTCTTGATTTTTGTGGTTGTTACCTCTACCTATGAACACGACACGTTTTTTATTAGTGGATAATCTGTCGAGTTTGGATATGATTTTATCAAAATCGTAATCCATGTGCTCTTCAGACCATACCTCAGCAAAAATACGGGTTTTTGAAATCTTCTACATCATTCACCATCTACGATACTAACAAGCTATAGATGTCAACTGAGCAGGACGTGAAAGTGAATTTTCGTTAACCCTAATCCAAGGGTTGATAAACGAGGATGAAACCTCTAGGGAACGAAACTCTAATAAGAGATAAACTCTTAAAACATGTAATTTATATAATTAAGATCAAAAGATTAGTTTCAATGATAATGATACCTATTTTTATAGGGAAACGTTACCTTGGAGAATAAGAAAAATAATTGTAGTAAATAATATAATAAAGATAAATAAACTTTCCTAGTAATAAAATAAGAACTCTGCATTCGAAACCTTTACGGCGTGAACAAGAAAACTTGTTTACGGGGTAACCGCTTAAAGCCGAAATTTAAATCATATTCGAGATCTCTATGACATAAGGAGGAAGAAAAAAATAAAGCCTACGACTCTTGGTCTCGAATCTTGTCCCATCAATAAACCATTTTGGGACACCACTAACCACTTAACTCGTGTAAACCATATATTACTGGAGACAGAGGCCGGGGTCGCGAGTCCTTTCTAGTATGTATGTCCAAGGATAATGAGGCGAGACAATTTGTGACCAAACTCGCTGATTAAGAACTTGGGGTACTACCGGCTTCCTAGTGAAATAGTAAGCTCATCTATATATACACTACAGTAAAACCTCTATAAATTAATAGTATTGGGACTGAGAGATTTTATTAATTTAGCGAGATATTATTATATCGATAAATTAATAATTTATTAATTTAAAGAGATTTAATTACATATGGCCATTAAATTTTTAAGTCTAATACACTAACTAGTTACAATGTATACTCATTAGAGACTAAAAATAAATTTGAAAAACAAGTTCCAGTTAACATTTTATGAATTCACATTCACACTTTATGAAAATAAAAGTAACACTTTTGTTGCAATACGAGAAGACACCGCACCAACTCTTTAGAGCAATAAAGAGATTCTAAGATAAACTCAATATAAATTTGAAGTTCAACAAAAAAACGCGTGACTATAGATTCATTTTTTACTAAACAATCTTAGGATTTTTAAGTGTATCTCTCACACACACATATATACATATAGAATTTTTAATAATTATTAATTTATGGTTCCGCTGGGACTAATATATATACACTGGGGTTTCAAAAAAATTATTATCTTATTATTTTATTGATTGGGGTCCAAATTTATACTGGTCCCAAGTTGGGACTGAACAAATTATTAATTTTATCGAGGTTATTAATTTACCGAGTATTAATTTATAGAGGTTTTACTGTACTTATAAAGAGTGAATGCCATTCTTGAAATATTGAATTTTTAAAACTTAATTTAATTTAGTTTGCCTAAATTACCTCTAAGTATCCCTTAATACACCATAAGCGTTGTAGGTCCAAAAGTTCTGGATCTAATTAGCCTTTGTAAAATAATAGACACCTTGGATAAATCCAAACTATCTATGTGAGACACTCTTAAACAATGTATACTTGATGTTAACGCGGAATATTAACACAAGCAGTAAGAACAACACAGAGAATTGCTAACTTTATATTCTATTAAACTTGAGAAAAACTTGGCATTGAACATTAGGCACTAGGGTTCCTTTTATACTACAAGGAAACCCTAATTCTACAAAATGTGTGAAAGGATGCATACATATCTTCTCCTAAGATATCTAACCGTGTACATATCCTTTCCTATAATATCTCTTAAGATATCTATCTTGTTAAGCAAAACAGACTTAACTATTCTAAAAACATAAACAGACTTAACTAGGTCTGTCAGACTTAACTGAGTACTGGCAGACTTAACTATCTACCCGACTTAACTAATTCCAGACTTAAGTCTGGTTACAATAATTCCCAACAATCCTCCCCTAACTTGATCTTCATGCTTTATGAACTTGAAGTTTCTTTCTTCAGAAATGCCTTGAGGATTTTGAATGCAAGCTCCCCTGAATTATTGTTGAACTGCAACTCTTTGTTGAATCTTTACGTCTTTTCAGAAACTTATATCAGCAAATCTTTTGCACCATTTGATCTTTGCAGCAACATTGACAATATGGACATAAAACCAAAAAGTTTCATACTATTCTCATCACTTCCAGGTGTGTTAACACCTGTGAGAGGTGAATCATTGAAAATTTAATAGATTTGATGTCTCTTTACCAGTTAGCCATTAACTATGGAGTAGCCAATGTTTTGGTACTAAACCATGGTACATTGATAACCATAAGATTTTTAGCAAATCATCAGCTATCAACGGATTTGATTTGTCTTTACCAAAAGCCGTTTGCTTTTGGACTAGCCAACTCTTTGATGGAATGCAGTCATCATCTTGGTGAGTTGAGTACCAATTATGGTTTTTCACAGGCTTTACCACAAGCCATAATCTTATGGGCTAGTCAACTCTTCACTATCACAGATATGGTGAATTGAATACCATTCAATTTTTGGCAAATTGACAGCCATAAACGGATTTGAGATATCTTTACCTAGAGCCGTTTGCTCTTGGATTAGCCAGTCCTTATGTGGGTTAGACATGGTGGACTGATAACCATTTGTTGTATCAGTGCAAAGCACTTTCACCAAGTAAGCTCCAAGTAAACTCATCTCAAACCCATCTTTCCTTAGCACTGAAAATTCTTTCGAACACCCCAAACAGCCTCCTTTTGAGACTGTTTCTCAATTAACTGCAGGAGTTGGAGGTATCCTTCATCTTTCGTGTCACCCAATAGCTTTTTCTCAAGCATCTCCTTGCAAGTTCTGGGATGTAATGGGTATTCTACCTCTGTCAACATGTATATGTATGCAGTTTTCAAGGTTAAAGAGTGAACTGCACAGCTAGGAAAGTACCTCCATGTAACTATCAGCTGTTAGAAAGGTAGCTTCCAAGTCCATCAGTCTTGGATGGTGGATCAAAATTTTTTTTAGATCCCCCCATAGTACTCTTTCAAACTCTTTTTCAGGTCTGATGTCTCCATATTTTTGCATTACCAACCTGTTCAACTCCTGAAGATCTTCCCTGTACAAATCATTCAGAACACCTGGAAAGTTAAGATAAACCTTATCAGTGTTATCTTCCCTTACGATTTGATAAGCTGCTCTATTTCCAGTCTTGATCATTTGCCAATTAGCAACTTTAGCTTTAGGTGTTGATTCTTCAGGTTTAGAGCTTCTAGAGGAGGGATCATCTGTCTTCTTTCCTCCTTTCTTCCCTGTTTGTGTTCTTCTAGTCCATTTTATGATTGGCTTCTCAGTCTTAACATTATCTTCAACCTTTTGCTTTTTAACTTCTTCTGATTGAAGAGTTGGACCATGCCTTTTTAAACTAGCAGCTTCAAGTTCAGAATCCATGGGAATGAATCTTTGAACATGCCTTAAAAATTTCTCAAATTCAATTTTGAGTAGATCATTAGGTAATTTTCTGAGCTGATACAACTTCCAATTGTTGTCTCCTTGATTTTTCACATACTGGATTATGTACTCCTTTTGTTCAGCCTTAGTCAGAGGCCTATTCCTTCTTTCTTTTTCTCTCTATTCTCTAATAAGCCTCCTCTTTTAATTTATCATTTGAACCATCTGTTGAGCAAAATTTGATAGTGCAAATATTATGATATTTAATCTATACGGTCTCGTTTGTTTTGATTGATGACAAACGTATAACTTGATACATAACGTAAAATGTACAAGTTACTTGTAATCATACTTTGTCTCAACAAACATTCAACACCTCTCAACGTCTCGAGTCATCGTATGCTACAACACAGGTTCGTACATGTTTGTTATGTAGCATTATGATCAAACCCCTTGACTAACCATTAAGAATGACTAAAATACTTTTAGGGTCTTTAAGTGTTTTAAGTGTCAAAGTGCACTTTAGGGGTCAAATAGAATAAGTGTCACATTAGGTGTCTAGATAATATTAGTAAGTTTACAATATATAAAAATGTGTCTTATAACAACATAAGTACATAAAACATTTTTAGTAACTTACTAAATATTATATAGCTAGCTAATATATTTTTCATATACAAGTAACTTATCTTTTTAAGTTAGTATATACATTTGTCTAAATGTATTTTTCATAAAATGAAAAATTATATTTGAAAATTACCTTGGTCAAATATCATTTACTAGATGTGACATTTGTGTGTTTGACTTGCCAAGAAGTTCTTACACATTTTGGAAGTATTCTTTTAAATGTGTCTTGTCACATCATGCATTCATGAATAGGGAAGTATTCTTTTAAATGTGTCTTGTCACATCATGCATTCATGAATATGTTGTGTGTTTGACTTGCCATGAAGTTCTTACACACTTTGGAAGTATCCTTTTAAATGTGTCTTGTCTTGTCAACATTAAGTTAAAAGTCTTGTCAATGTTGACTAAAATAGTAGTGGTTTAAGAACATGGTTTTTACCTTTGCTAGTTTTAAGAACATGGTTTTCTTTACTTGTTTTGCCTATAAATAGAGCAAGTTGTTTTCACTTGAAAACTTGATGAAAATCCACACACACATAGTGTAGTAGAAAACCATGTAAAAACACCCATTAGTCACCCTTTCTATAATGATCATAATGCTTCTAACATTCATCTTTGTTGTAAGCATATCATACTTCATGATCCACCAAGAAGGTTAAAAGATCTTGAAGTAATCATTCATGAAAGCATTCCAACATATGAAGATTCAAGGGCACTTGGCATCCTCTATGATTGAAGACTTCTTATTCAAGAAGTTCATGTAGATTAGTCATTTTACATCCATTAGACTTTTATGTCATGGATCATCATTATGTCATCTCAAGATAGATTAGATGGTTTATGTGTTTGTGCCATAAAACACAAGGTTTTTATGTTGGGCCACAAAACATAGCGGGAGTGGTTGTACCCTTGGTAAAGAACTCGACATCTAGCTTTGTGTCGGTAAAATTGTAAGCGACGATGGGAGTGGTTGTACCCTTGTAAAAGAACTCGACATCTAGCTTAATGTCGGTAAAAGTGTAAGCGACGATTGTAAGGTTTTCTCCGCCGAGAAGGGAGGTTGTTGATCTAGTGAAGTAACTCTCGAGTTGGGTACTCGGGGCGTGGACGTAGGGCAAGGACAAAAGAGGTCCTTGTAGCCGAACCACGATAAATACTCGTGTCGTGAATGGTTTGCACTTTCCCTTTACTTATTGCTTTGCTTTGATGTTTGCATTATGTGATTGTGTGTGTTGTGACTTGTTGTTTGTACTTGTGTGATAACATGTCTTAAGTTATGTTGGTCATAAACAACAAGAAACGTCTTTCATATTACAACAAGCTAAAATGGACATTTGATACAACAAGTAGTAAAGTTTTTAAACGGTAACGTATTCACCCCCCCTCTACGTTTTCACAATTGGTATCAGAGCCTCGTAGCTCTTATTTTCAAAACAAATGGTTTTTAAAATAGAGTACGATCCATGTATCAAATTTCCGTTGAAGCGGAATATAATATGAAAAATGTTTCGCTAAAGTATACTTAGAAACTTTGTTGTTAAATGTTACTTTGTATACAAGCTTGAAGGTGTCCTTGAAAAATAAAAGAAAACATTTCTTAAAATTTGCAAGTGTCAAATTATGTGGTTAGAACTAATGAACGTAAAATACGGTTTTAAAAGGAGTATTTGGATTAACTAAGAATTTAGTTGAAAAATCACCTCCGTAGATGTTTAGATAAGTCACATAAGTAGAAATGTTGTTAAATATATGTTTTATATGTTTACTAACAAATCTATTGAGTCCTACACATTTTCTTTATGTCAAAATATGAGTTTTAATGAATTTGTCATCAGACCTCACGGATCCCTCATCATCTATGGGCGGAACCCTTTTAAAGGTTCCTTGAAATCCGTCGGTTAAGCACACAGTTTTTATCCAACTTCAAAAATTCATAACAAATTAACCGTAAGTCCGTAGGAGTCGTGCGACCTATCATTTTGAAGGGAATTGAGTCTACTTTCTTTTAAAATTGATGTCATGCCTGAATCAAATCTGAAGTCAAAAGATGAAACCAAATACTTCAAAGTGTTCAAAATATCAAGTATCGTTTTGATGTAAAAACTAAAACTTTTGAGTTAGGCAATGTAAGTTAGTATCCTTTGAACATTGACATTATTTTCTTTGAAATTAAAGAATTTTGTGATATTCATATATACAAAGGAAACTAATCAAGCTTGGCATACATCGTCACATTTTAACGCAAAGTGACAAAAAGTATATATTTCTCTTTATGGTATGCTAAATGACTACTTGTTTTAGTTGTATGCATATATGGTATTTGCTTATTGAATGTTGTGATTGCATTTGTTTATTTGTGATTCATGAGTGTCTATTGTGTCACCATATTCATTTTCTTGGTTGTCGAATTCATGTTTGTACACAANTTGCATTTATTTATTTGTGATTCATGAGTGTCTATTGTGTCACCATATTCATTTTCATTTGCTTGTTGTCGAATTCATGTTTGTACACAATAGGATGTTTGCTAGATCGTGTGTACTAAGTTGAGAATTTGTATTTGTATTGCTTATTGATTTAGATATTCTTCCTTTCATGTGTTATGTGATTGTTGTGCATAATTTACTTAGGAATAAGAATTAAGTAATACTAATTAAACATCTTGGGATATGGTCACACGTCTAAATGTGTCACTACATCTTCAAACATGTAGTATTCGTGTAAAACGGTGTTTGGTACACATGCTTCTACAATGATGTTTAATGAATGTGTCATGCTATATGATAGAAACTCATCTTTGATTGATCATGCAAACTAACCATATCATATTTGGATGATAACACCTTGTTGTTATCAATTTTCAATGCTTAGCGTAATTTCCATTTATGGTAAGCTCATAATCCTCGACTTGATCTATATGCTAACATGTGTNTTGTATGCATATATGGTATTTGTTTATTGAATGTTGTGATTGCATTTGTTTATTTGTGATTCATGAGTGTCTATTGTGTCACCATATTCATTTGCTTGTTGTCGAATTCATGTTTGTACACAATAGGATGTTTGCTAGATCGTGTATACTAAGTTGAGAATTTGTATTTGTATTGCTTATTGATTTAGATATTCTTCCTTTCATGTGTTATGTGATTGTTGTGCATAATTCACTTAGGAATGAGAATTAAGTAATACTAATTAAACATCTTGGGATATGGTCACACGTCTAAATGTGTTTGGTACACATGCTTCTACAATGATGTTTAATTAATGTGTCATGCTATATGATAGAAACTCATCTTTGATTGATCATGCAAACTAACCATATCATGTTTGGATGATAACACCTTGTTGTTATCAATTTTCAATGCTTAGCGTAATTTCCATTTATGGTAAGCTCATAATCCTCGGCTTGATCTATATGCTAACATGTGTTAGAGTATGTGTTTTTGGTTTTAATCTATCATATCTAATTAGGTGGATATGTTCCAAGTATTATTAGGATACTTGAATAGGTTTCGGGAGTCAATAAATGTCCATTGTTTAGGAGTGTTTGGCACTACTTGAAATTTGAACAATTTGGTAGCTAAACAATGTGTTTCATGGATATATGTTCTTCTAGGATCTTTTGTTATCTTTGGACATTGTCTTGCACTAACGGATATGCAGGTAGACAACATTTGAGATGTTGTCAAATTTTTTCAAGTTTATGGATATTTCACTAAGTATAGTGAAATTCGCTAGACCCCGGCCAAAGTCTAACGGTTAGAATCTTTCTATATCCAACTTTTGCATTTCCTAATCAGTTCTATATTTAAGTTTTGATTTTAGGAATTTTCGAAAAATTTGAAAATCGTCTCGATGGTCAAAACACGGGACTGCCTCATTTTTCAGGCATGGCGGAACCGGCGGATCCCTCAAATGGGTTCCGCCAGTGTAAATTCTGGGAATTCCAGAATTTGATCCCACGGACCCGGCGGAACCCTCAGTTGGGTTTCGTCCGTGTAATCCGAGGGTTCCGCCAGTCAACCTGCAAAAGTTATTTTTGTTTTTCATACTTTCCCAATTCATAAAACATCAAATCAACTTGTTTAGTGAGAAACATCCTTCCAAACTTCCAATAACCACAAAAGAGTCATTCTTTTCACCTCAACAAGTCGAGAACCATTTCCCGCCAGAATTCAAATTCAAAAACAACCCAATGAACCTTTCTATAAAAGGAAGGAATCCTTTAGTTGGTTCCTTTACATCCGTGGTCTCTTAACACAAATGTTTTGTGATAATTACCTACGGATAC
>LBNU01015788.1:19568-34516 GCA_014162995.1 Artemisia annua
TTTTTTTTTTTGCTTGTAATATTGTGAGAATAAGCCGGGCTTGTTGTTGCTAATTTATAAGGGTATAGATTTTTAATTGGTAAATATTACCGTTAAACTTAAAACGGTAACAAACATAAAATTTTTTTCATTTCGTAAAACTAGCCAAACTAGCCGTTGTAAAAGAGAGGGGCTTGTTTTATTTATTTGGAATTCAAAACTAGCCGTTGTAACGCACGTTAGCACGTTAACGTGCATACCAACGTCTGGCCAACGCTGCACACTTGGAAATGGTTGTAACACGATAACGCACGTTGCTTTCTTGACACCTAGGATTAACGCTGCTACCAGCGTTATGACTCCCTCCGCTCTAAATATGGGTTACTTTGACCCTGAGGCCCCACTTGAGTTTTTTAAAACCAGAAGTTTTACCATGAAAGGTTAATGCACAACCCTCTAACTTACAAATATATCAATTTAAGTATCTCTTCAGTTTTGGATTGCATTATATATCATGCTATGTATTATTTTTATTAGACAAAAATACATCGGTGGTCCCTAAACTTTCCACGAAACGTCACCAGGCACCCTAACTTTTCAAAATCGTCGCCTGGCGTCCAAAAAAGTATAGATTTTGAGGCCGAATGCGTCCCTTGACCAGAAATGGTGAGGTCAACGCTCAGTTTTGGTTCATTTTCTAAGGGCAATATAGTCCAACCACATTTGCAACTAGGGTATGGTTAATGTCTAACCCTACATTCTATTAAATTCAATAAAATCATAAACTTTCAACAACGCAACACACATACATTCAATCAAACTAACTAAGATGGTAATGAAGTTTGTAATAGTTGTCAACATGAGATCAATCGATTGTGGTGCGTATACCATCACATTTAGCATTTGGTTAGTTTGACTTTTTATATGTCAACGAATATTTAATATGCACAGCCATCAAATATAATGTATTGGCCAAACAATGTATTAGATAACATGAGAATGAGTTAAGACATTGAGTTTTTAGCATTTAGAATTTGAATACTTAGACTTATAGTAGTCAACTGGCCAAACAAAAGTCTGATACAACATGACAATGAGTTAAAACATTATCTGATACAAGGTTGTACTGCAAATGCAGATGCAAACAGTCATTCAATTCTTGGGTGTATGTTGACTTGTGAAAGTCAAACTGCTTAAATCCAAACACCCGCTAAACTGCAAATGCAGATGCAAACATGCAATTGAAAGCAAAAACTCGGAAAATCAAGATTAAAATTATCATTTAAAATATGTTTCGTCATGTAATACCTCGTAAATTCTCATGTCATTTATTAATGCTAAACACCGATTTATTTTAAACACATGATAACGAAGCCAATTTTGCGGGCCAATTTATTTTTTTGATATAAATATATCACCCGTGTCACCGATAGTTACTTTTGAATATCACCCAATGCATGGGATAGTTACCAGGTATCACCATTTGTCACTCTTGGGCATCACCCAACGAGTTTAATACGGATGACTCCCACTTGCGAAGCGACACCTAAATATTAACACCTTGACATGTGATATATATAAGAACTATATATATATATATATATATATATATATATATATATATATATATATATATATATATATATACATACATACATACATACATATATATATATATATATACATACATATCACCGACGAATTTCCATATAAACATCACCGACGAATTTCCGTATAAACATCACCGGGCTAACACCGACACGTTATCACCCGAACGCTAGCTCACTTGAATATTTCTTTTCTTTCTTTCTTTTGGACTGGGCCGACAACTACCCCACAAGCCCATTATGTTTTCTTTTCCTTTCTTTCTCTTTGGGCCGCGAACCACACGAGCCCAGCTCGTTTCTTTTTAATTTTCTTTCTCTTGGGCCACTGCTACGCCAAGCCCCCACACCAAGAAATCCAAGTCCAAAACACAAACATGACACTAGTTTGCTAAACTCATCGCCCCATTTTGTTGACACTTACATGACTCGAACTCGACACAAATTCGTTCTCCTTCTTTTGTGATTGATTCGACACCTAGTGAACTCAAGTGCCATACACGGCTACATCTCACAACACCTTTGCCTCTTTTTCTTCTTCTTTGTCCTTGTTCGACTCGACACAACACAACACAAAGCCTCACTAGCACTTGTCAATTTAAAAGTTTTTCCTTGCTACCCAAACACACAACACCACGCACACCCACACCCTCCCTTTTCTTTCCTTGCGTGTCATCCTCACCAAGACCCTAAACCTAAATCATAAAATAAAACCTAGGTTTTACACACTTTACCTAAACCTTATTAACCAAGAGTTCTTGTGTTTCGTAAACCACAACAAAAGCAACCTTTTGATTCCTTTTCACTAAACAACCATATCAAGGACATTCACATGTTTCTTAATCCCTCTTGTCCTACTCTTAAATAAATCAAAATAACATCATGGCCTCATGTGCTCTTGCTAAGCATGGCATGACCAAACAAAGAACCCTTAACCACTCTTTCTCTCATTCGAATGACCCATCAAGTGCATGCTTGACTTGACTCCATAAAATAATCACAAGACTTCCTTTGTTCCCTCTATAAAGACCCACGATTCCACTTCACTCTCACTACACCTCTCAAAGCTTAAAAATCACAAACACTTGTTCTCTCTTTTCTTACTTACTGTCGAACCCAAGAAAGAGACTCACACGATTTGGGTAAAGGGTAAAACATTTGGAGAGCACTTCAAGCTTGGGTTATTACACGAAAAAGGGTTTCCAAGGAGTGTTGCACGTTCCTCGCCTTCCTCTTTCCACCTCTCGACCACTTCACCACCTTTTGATGTTGTAAGTTTGCTTGACCTTGTTCTTTCCTTTCATTATTTATTTTCGTTTTGCATGCATACACTTGGTAACATATCGACAAGAACACTTAAAAACATAAGACACAAAAATGTACAAACACCTCGACACCCTTTCTAAAAGGTCTTGTATTTTCGTATTTATACGTATAATATATATATATTTTTCGACAACACGATTCTTTACACCAAGCTAATCTAGGATATCGAAACATGCAAGATTTATAACACCGAGCACTATCCTAACTCGGCCTAAAACGAAGCACCTTTGATCGATTATATAAAAACTTAAAAACAGTTTCGGGCCTTATATGGGCTAACGAGCCCATGTATTTCTAAATAAAATTTCGGTTTAAGATTCATAAAATTTTCATAGTGTTTTAATTTATAAAAACTGATTTTTATAAACTTTTTGGAATTTGATTAATAGACCTAATACATAGGCCTAATGCTTAAAATACTTGTACAGTGCATGCACTGTACAAGTATTTTAAGCATTAGGTCCATGATTAGGCCCATGTATTAGGTCCCCTTATCAAGGTTCAAACTTTTTATAAGGTAAACATGATAACTTTTTATAAAAATAAAAGTTAACTTTTCAAAACTTGACTTTGGACTAAGTTTGCAAAACATTTTCGTTCAGGGACCAAAAGTGTAAAAATCATGAAACTTTCAGATTAGAAATAAAACAGTGAATTTTAAATAAACTTGGAAGGTAGAAACTGTAAATATTCAAAACTTAAGGTATAAAGTGTAAAAGAAATGTTTTGGATTAAAAGTGTAATTATTTTTAACACAAGGGTATAAATGGTAACTTTTGCAAAGTAAAGGGATAAAAATTGGTAATAATATTTTTACTTTAAACATTTTATATATTTTTTTTACATATATAATATATATACTTTTATAATATATACTTTTCATATATTATATATAACTTAAATAATTTTACTATAAATAAAATATTTAAAATAAATATTTTTAATAACGTTATGACAACAACGGATAATAAAACGTTTAATGACAACGACTTTGTATCGAAAACATAAAATAACTATGTTAAGTTATTTTGAATATTTAAACACACGAGATCGAGATCACCGTACTCTAATAATAACACACGTCAGTCACACACTGAATTTGAATCACCGATAACAATATATATCACATTGATTTAGGTCGCAAATCGGAGATCATTCATTGCTATTCGTACCATATCACCATCACCGTTTGGGTACTATTTGAGTCTTGTTCTCAACCACCGAAGTTAACACCCCACATGTGAGTTTATAGTCCCACCTTTCTAAATTGTTTTAAAACCCCGTGGGGAGATACATGCGATAAATTGAACACAAGTATTTTTAGTATGCGATGATTCACCTGATATTGCCTAAGTTGACACCCGTGCAACAAGTCCCTCATATCACGAACCTTAATCACTTGCGAGTGAGCGCGAATATAGTTGGTAGATCTATCGGAATGACAGCCCATCTCTGCCAAGGTGATTACTTGGTAGGAGATGTGCGATATTCGAGGTACCATTGAAATTTTGCACATTTCTATCACCGAGGGCCCCTTTGTCATCTACATCCCTTATGGTGTAGGTGATTATATCTTTTATGATATCACACGATGTTAAGGCTTGAGATTCGTGAGGCTTAGGAGCAATATTGACACCCAATATATGTTTTATTTACATACATGACACCCGATTGTTCACACCGTTTACAAATTAAACTACTATGTATTCACTCAACCTTTGTGTTGACATTTTTAGCGTGTGTATCTCAGGTAACTAGCGGCATGATGGCACGGAGCTGGCAAAAAGGGCACACAGGACCTCCCTTTTTCTATGGAATAATCATATCATTCTTTTCAAACTCATCACTCTTTTGTGAAGCATTCCATTTTTGGGAAAATGTTTTTTAACTCTGAGTATTTGAGTTTTAATTGAATGATATAAACCTATCTTTTGAATTATTTTCTATGATTATGACTGTGATTCTATGACGTAATTACCCCGAATTAGACTTTCGCTGCTCATAAAATTTTCGGGGTGTTACAGATCGGTATCAGAGCCATGGTTATAGAGAACCAAATGAAAATTTTTGGACTATAACCACACGATTTTCAAAATGAAATATTTTACACCATATCACTTTGTGCCCTCTGTGCCAGCGCTTATCGACATCATGCTTGAAGGTTTGATTTAACATGTACACTACACTGAGTTTTATTTTAGCATTATGCCTATTGCATGTGTAGCACTATGTAGACTAAATGACTTATATTATTATTATTGGGATATTACAGTACCATGTCACCTCCCGTTATCATACTATCTGACAGCGATGACGCACCACTGGCATCATCCCGTATCCCTACCGTCATTTTATCTGATTCTACTTTACCTGTTTCCCCTATCCCCTCTGCCATCCCATCCGGGAACACATCTGGAGAGACTGAGCCCTTCGAGGAGGGTGATGACCCCCCGACACCTGTTGACTCGTTTGCTGATGGACCACTTTTTCGTCCCCTCATTGGACCTATGACACATGACCAGTATCTGTACGATCAGTACCTTCAGTCACAGCAGTTCTTGGCTGCAGATGATTTTCCTACACCACCCCCTAGCCATCATTCTGGATCAGATGCTGATGACGAGTCATCCGACTCGGACTCTTCTGACACTGCCTCATCCACTCCACCACCACCCTCGCCTGCACTGGTTCGTCGACGCAAGCGTGTTCGAGTTCCTGAGCCCTTTGAGCCCGAGCCATTCATGGAAAACTTCAAATATCACCCAGATGGTCTTACCTTCCGTTGCACGTCTCGGAAGCGAGTCCGTCGATCACCGGCTTTTGTACCACCACCACCAGTTTCCACCCCACCACTATCTCCATCACCACCTTCGCCACCTTCTCCACTACCTGGGCCACATCCCTACATGCTACCTACTTTCACCACACCCTACTCTTCTGAGGTTTTACCACCCATGCCACCACCTATTGTATTCTATACACAGACCACCACAGTACCGATTCCATCTCCCACTCCATCTCCTATTTCCTCACCTCCACCTGCCACCACTAAGACTACACCATCCCCTGGTATCCATAAGAGGGTTGATGCTCGGAGATGGTCATTTCTGTTTGAGGCCATCCGTCTTTGGAGATTTGTAGAGGGATCCCCGAGAGATGAGGAGCTTGAAGAGAGTTCCACAGCTGTGCTTCCGGTCACTGGAGAGCCGATGCACCATACTATCCCACTGTTGGCTGCTAGGTTGGTTAGACATGAGGATCGCATTGATGAGATTGTGAGTGCCATAGAAGAGATTTCTCTCGAACGAGTCGATAGCATTGAGGAGGAGGTCACGAACATCGTGGTACACCGGGTAGCTCTAGAGCAGGTATTTCAGCTGATGGGTACTGAGATCGAGGAGGCTATAGATACTGTCACCGAGTTCGGCCACCGACTTGATGCTCAGAGTCAGGAGATACAGGAGCTGAGAGATATTGCCACGATGACACAGCAGATGTTAGAGCATCAGACACAGGAGTTAGCCGCAGCCAGTGCCATCATACATACACTCAGCACTACTCTTGAGGAGGTTCAGGCCGGAGAGAGATCCAGAGATGTAGAGATGTTGGAGATGATCAGGATTATCCGAGGGTTAGAGCGTAGATCAGGAGGCACACCTGGAGCATCATAGATTTATGACGTATCACTGCATGCTTAGACATCGTAACTTGTCCTGCGTGGCATTAATAATTTTGTATTGTATTGTTTTGGAACAATGTAACAATTATTAAAACCTTGTGTTGGTTATGATTGTACTGTAATGATATTAATCTATGTTGTTTTAGTTGTTTGATCTTATGTTGTACCCTTGTGAACCACCATATTGAGATTCATTATAAATCCCATGTGTGTTGTTACATTTCGTGATGATTATTTATGAATGATATGGTTTATGATGATGTATGTATTCATGGTGTAATTGTTTTGTGATATATTTGTGATGATCTCAACTATTATGAACTTGGTTATGATATTTCCTTTGGTTGTGATGAGACCGATGTCCGAAGTTTAACCCGTGCACTTGCGATTTTTATAGAATTATGGCTCCTAGGAAGATTGCACCTGCCGCCGCGCCTGCTCCCGCAATGACTCAAGCTGCTATTAGAAAGTTTATTGATGATGGTGTCGCTGCAGCGTTAGAGCAGCAGCCGAGATCGAGTAGTGAGGTTCGACCTACTGCAGAAAGCGAAAGTTCCACAACTCGCAAATGCAGCTACAAAGACTTCATGGCTTGCAAGCCCAGTAACTTTAAGGGACTGAAGGAACAACGGAACTTGATCGTTGGATTGAGAGAACTGAGACTGTGTTTGTTAGGAGCGGTTGTACCGCTAAGAACAAAGTCTCGTTTGCTACTGGAACTTTGTTAGAAGATGCTTTATCTTGGTGGAATTCGACTGCTCAGAAAATAGGCATAGAAGAAGCCTATCAGATCACCTAGACTGACTTTAAGGGGAAGATGTTGAAAAAGTACTGTCCAAGGGGAGAGATCAAGAAACTTGAGGATGAGTTTCATGTTTTGGTTGTGAAAGGAAATGACCTTAAGGCTTATGACAGAAGGTTTCAGGAGCTTCCTTTGCTCTGTCCTTCTAAAGTGTCAGATTTGGAGAAATTGCTGGAGAAGTACATTGAAGGGTTGCCAAGGAGCATTGAGGGAAATGTCCTTAAGGCTTATGACAAAAGGTTTCAGGAGCTTGCTTTGCTCTGTCCTTCTAAAGTGTCAGATTTGGAGAAATTGCTGGAGAAGTACATTGAAGGGTTGCCAAGGAGCATTGAGGGAAATGTCACCTCGTCAAAGCCACAATCTTTGGAAGAAGCAATGTCTATTGCCCAAAGATTGCTTGACAGGGAGATTAAGCGTAACGCTGCTCAAGGAAGCAACGATCACAAAAGGAAGTTTGATGATCGTAGGGCAACAAGCAACAACAACCGCAATGGTAACCGAAACAACAACAACAGTAACTATCACCGAGAAAGGAATGACCACCATAACCGACAAAACCGCCGACAAGAAGCCGCCAAGGCTTATGTCGCTGCACAAATCAGAACCTCTGAATACGTCGGACAAGACCCACTATGCAACAAGTGTAAGATGCATCACCATGGACCGTGTTATGCTAAGTGTGGACGATGCTTAAGGACCGGTCATAAGACTCAGGATTGCAGAGCTACAGGAGCTAATTTGCAGCCTGTAACGGTAGTATGCCATGCTTGTGGAGAAAAGGGGCATTATAAGCGTAACTGTCCCAACAAGGACAACACTGCACGTGCTAGAGCATACGTGCTAGGAGATGGAAACGCACAACATGATCCGAACGTAGTCACGGGTACGTTCCTTCTAAACAATCGACCTATTAAAATTTTATTTGATTTTGGAGCCGATCAAAGCTTCGTATCTACTTCTGTTGCACCACTACTTAATATTCCCCCAACCAAACTGAACACCTTCTACGAAATAGAACTAGCCGATGGAGAGCTAGTAAGCACTAACACCGTAATCAAGGGTGGTACCCTACACCTACTTAATGAACCCTTCGCCATAGATATCATGCCAATTAGATTTGGTAGTTTCGACGTCGTCATAGGAATGGATTGGTATCCAAGAGCCACGCTAGAATTATATGTGACGAGAAGGTCGTTCACATTCCACTCGGAGACGAAACCTTAATCATTCATGGAGAACAGAGTAAAACACGTCTAAGCATTGTCTCTTGCATTAAAGTTGTGAAGTACATCGAACGAGGATGTCAAGCGTTTCTGGCTCAAGTCACGGAAAAGAAGTCGGAGGAGAAGTGACTTGAGAATGTGCCTGTAGTCAGAGATTTTCCTGAAGTATTTCCTGAAGATTTGCCTGGTTTACCATCAGCACGTCAAGTGGAATTTCAGATTGACTTAGTGCCTGGAGCACCAGTGGCACGAGCACCCTATAGGTTAGCACCATCTGAGATGAAGGAGTTATCTGAGCAATTGCAGGAATTGTTAGATAAAGGATTTATTCGCCCTAGTTCGTCACCATGAGGAGCGCCGGTGTTGTTTGTAAAGAAGAAGGATGGAACCTTCCGGATGTGTTTCGCTTATCGTGAGTTGAATAAACTTACCGTGAAGAACCGATACCCATTGACAAGGATCGACGACCTATTTGATTGATAAGACGAAAAGTGTTACGGTTTTAAGGGGTCATTTAAGCCCTAAATCGTATTTATTTGATCAAATATTGCCCTAAATCGTTCCTTTTGTCATTTTAGGTACTTTTGAGAAGAATTCTGGAAAACATGCATATTTGGACGTTTTTGGAGCATAAAAGTGAAGAAAACGACAAAGTCTCAAAAGAAGAAGAATTTACACCTGACGGCGTCAGAGTCACAAGGTGACGCCGTCAGCAAACGATGACAAAAGAGTGAAACTATTTTACAAATGACGGGCCAGAAAGATTTTGGACATTTACACCTGACGGCGTCAGGTGTTACAAAGTGTAGGCCGTCAGGTGTTAAGTTAACAAGAGACGTCCCAGAAGACTTTTGAAGGTGACGGCGTCAGGATTCAACCTGACGGCGTCAGATGATATAGAGTGACGACGTCAGAAAGGAGGCTTGCACGAGAAGAAACCAAAGTGGAATCATCACAAGTTGAACAAGACAATCACAACTTGCACGCGGAGTAGCTGTTACTGTTTTGGCCATAAAATCTTCATACGAACTCGGATTTGGGTGATTCAAAAGCCCACGCGAAGAGGACGAAAAAATCTTCGATTTGGTGAAAACGACGAGCTGACGCCGTCAGGTGTTAGAGCTGACGCCGTCACCCTTTGCCGACAGAAAATCAGCCTATAAATATAACATTATAACTTCACTTTTTGTAAGCCCCAAACCCTAAGTCCGATTCTAGGGTTAGGGTAGGTGTTTTTCCAGCAACTTAGAGGGTCTTAATCACTCCATAAACATCTTGTATTGGTGTGTTGATTCTATCTTAATTATGTCTTCCATTATTATTGTTGCTTGTTCTTCATTGATTATGTTTTGCTAAATCACCTAGTGTCTACTTATGATTGTGTGAAACTTGTATATAATCAATTAGATCTTATTGATTTCTTGTTGATGTTTGTGTCTATCTTCATCAATGAGGGCTTGTTGATGTGTGTGTCTAACTCCATCAATTAAGGCGTGACAACTTCAATAGATCTAGTTGGTTTAGTTTATAATTCTTGTTTCCTATTGATTCTTGTTTTGATTGAATGTTCCATCGATGTTAGGCTTAAGAAAACTGGCCAACCTCCTTTATGGTAACGTGCTTGAACGTCTTAAGAAACATGTAGTCGAGGCATACTAGGCTATTAAGGTAGTATTTAACGCATGAGCCACTGTTTACAATCCCTATGGTTATGTAGTGCATGGCATAGGAGGAGATAAGAGCTCATAGAATTGGAGAGATATGTATGCCACTCCATGAGTTATTAGGAATACACCCGTCAATTAAAACAAGGTTTACAGTCAATAGGTAGAATTTGATAGCTAGCAAGGAGTAATACATCATAGGTAGACATGCTTCACTTCCCTTGTAGAACCCTAGTTTACTTTCCTACACAATAGTTTAAGTAGTAGCTTTTGGGTTAGTTGATTAGCAACTAATTCCGCCCCTTCTTCCAAAACCCGAGATCTTTACTTGCTTTCCATAAAACATAAAAATACAAAAAGAATTATCCCTCATCTCTAAACCTAGTAGATAAATTTCAATCCTAACGAACACTATTCTTTGAGTTGAACGATCAATCCCCCGTACTTACCACTTCACTATACTACATCAGTCAGGTACACTGCCTGGTGGGGTTGTAAGCCTCTTGGGATCCCTCGAGAGGTAAAACCTGTTGTAAGGTTGCAAACACACGCATCATTGATCAATTACAAGGATCGAGTGTCTACTTGAAGATTGATGCAACGGGAGAAGGTGACAGCGTATGCCTCCCGTCAGCTCAAGAAGCATGAGAAAAACTACACCACCCATGACTTGGAATTAGGAGCTGTTGTATTCGCGCTCAGGATTTGGAGGCATTACTTGTACGGTAAGAAGTGCGTGGTATATACCGACCATAAGAGCTTGCAACACATTCTAGATTAGAAAGAGCTGAATATGAGACATCGACGCTGGTTGGAGTTGTTGAGTGATTACGATTGTGAGATTCGTTATCACCCAGGTAAAGCAAATGTCGTTGCTGACGCTCTGAGTCGAAAAGAGAGAATACCACCATTGAGGGTGAAATCGTTAGGAATGACGATTAGGTCACCGCTACCATCTCAGATAATAGAAGCTCAAGCCGAGGTGTTAAGAGAAGAAAACCGACCGGCTGAGAATATTTATGGAATGGCAGAGAACCCGAATGGATTCATGAAACGTGCAGATGGAACGTTGTGCTTCAGAGAGAGAAGTTGGATCCCACTTTGGGGAGGAATCCGAGAGCTGATTATGCACGAGTCGCATAAGTCTAAGTATTCTATTCATCCCGGTTCGGGTAAGATGTATCAGGATTTGAAGAAGTTTTACTAGTGGCCTAACATGAAGGCAGACATAGCCCTGTACGTTGGCAAGTGTCTGACATGTTCAAAGGTAAAGGCGGAGCACCAGAAACCATCAGGATTACTAATTCAACCCGAACTTCCGGTCTGGAAATGGGAGCATATTACGATGGATTTTATCACCAAATTACCAAGGACAGTTAGTGGAAGCGACACTATCTGGGTAATTGTGGACCGACTGACGAAGTCTGCTCACTTTCTTGCCATCAGCGAGAAAGATGAGGTCAGCAAACTTGCTCAACTCTACGTGAAAGAGATTGTATCTCGTCACGGAGTTCCTGTATCGATTATCTCCGACCATGATAGCCGTTTTACGTCGCACTTTTGGCAGTCTCTCCAGAGCGCTTTAGGGATAAAGCTTGATATGAGTATTGCTTACCATCCATAAACCGACGGTCAGAGTGAGAGGACCATTCAGACGTTAGAGGATATGCTGAGAGCGTGTGTGATCGATTTCGGCAAAGGCTGGATAAGTATTTACCTTTGGCCAAATTCTCATACAACAACAACTATCACGCTAGTATTAAGGCCGCACCTTTTGAGGCGCTTTATGGCCGGAAATGTCGTTCTCCTATCTGTTGGGCGGAAGTTGGAGAGAGCCAACTTACCGGTCCCGAACTCATCTTGGAAACTACTGAGAAGGTCGTTCAGATTCGTGACCGTCTACAAGCCGCACGTGACAGGCAGAAGAGTTATGCCGATAAGAGACGCAAGCCTCTTGAATTTCAAGCGGGAGATTGCGCCATGTTGAAGGTCTCTCCTTTGAAAGGAGTAATACGTTTCGGCAAACGTGGTAAGCTTAACCCTCGCTACATTGGCCCATTCCCAATTCTGGATAGAGTCGGACCAGTGGCTTATAGGCTTGAGCTACCACCGGAGTTGAGTAACGTGCAAAACGTCTTTCATGTGAGTAATTTGAAGAAGTGTCTTTCTGAGGAAACTCCGGTCATCCCCGTGAAATAGATTCGGGTCGATGAGATTTTGAACTTCGTGGAGGAACCGATTGAGATTTTGGATCATGAGGTTAAGCGACTAAAGCGAAGTCGCATCCCTATTGTTAAGGTTCGTTGGAATTCCAGGCATGGGCCGGAATTCACGTG
Organism: Artemisia annua; assembly: GCA_014162995.1. Taxonomy (NCBI): domain Eukaryota; kingdom Viridiplantae; phylum Streptophyta; class Magnoliopsida; order Asterales; family Asteraceae; genus Artemisia; species Artemisia annua. The sequence goes on from LBNU01015788.1 coordinate 32,182, forward strand.
GGAGCGAGAAGATGAGTTTCGGAGGAAGTATCCTCAACTCTTTTCATCATCGNTTTCTGAGGAAACTCCGGTCATCCCCGTGAAATAGATTCGGGTCGATGAGATTTTGAACTTCGTGGAGGAACCGATTGAGATTTTGGATCATGAGGTTAAGCGACTAAAGCGAAGTCGCATCCCTATTGTTAAGGTTCGTTGGAATTCCAGGCATGGGCCGGAATTCACGTGGGAGCGAGAAGATGAGTTTCGGAGGAAGTATCCTCAACTCTTTTCATCATCGGGTAATTCGAAGTGACACCCGGGACGGGTTTCATCTGAGGCTGGGAGGCTGTGACAACTGGCAAAATTGGGAGTCATTTTAAAATACCGCATTGCTTTGAAATTTAAATTATGTTAAACGTTTTGGAAATTATCTTTTGGTTTGTGTTAAATTTGATCTAGTTATGGAATTTGGTTGAGTTATGGAATGATTGAATTGGTATATCGTGTTGTTGTATATTGTCTGTTGCGTTAGTTAGGCAATACTATGACTCCGGCACTAGGAAAACCTAATAATTCGAATATTATTGGGTCCGGTTGCGTTTTATCTTATATAAACGTATTTGTTATCAAAACCTTTGGAAAAATATATTTAAAATGATCAGTGACGTGTACGAGTGTCGTTGGCGATGTTTAGTATTTTTCGTGATTCATTTTATGCATTTACGGGAAAGTTAAGAGATATTGCTCCGACGGTCCTTAAAATGAGTCCTTGAGGGGGAAAAGTTATAACTTGGAGGGGCTTATTAGCAATTTTCGGATTATAAACCCTAAACCTAACTCACACTTATCATTTTCACAAAAATATACTCCCTCCTTCCTCCTCTCTCTTGTGCCGCAGCCGCTATACCACCGGCGCCGTCACCGCCGCCCACCAAACCTCACCTCCACCACCAAAACACTTAACATCACCACCTCTTTCTTGTGTGCTACCACACGCACCAAGAAAACCACCCCACCATTTCTTTTTGTCGTTAGCCGCCACCCACGCAAGTCACCACTACCTCGTTCCTTTTGTGCCGCCATCGTACACCACTACATCGCCACTTTCTTTTGGTTTTTATTGAAGTTTGAAGGTGAGAATCGCATGAAAATGCGTCGGGTTTGACAAAACCAAGTCAAACTCGGTTTGTTTTGTTGATTTGGGTTTAAATCTACAAGATTTAAAAGGTTTTTGATATAAGTAAAAATGGTATCCGTGGGTTTGTGTCGATTTGGACTAATTTGGTATTAGGGTTTGTTTAGATTTGGAGTTGGGATGAATTTTGATCTGTTTGGTTGCATTTGGTTTGGAGCCGTGACCCCTAGGGCCACGTTTGGGCTCGGTTTTGACCGGATAACGCAAGCCGAGACCCTCCGGTCTTGAGCTTTTGCGTCGTGGTTCGAAGGAAATGAGCCGAGACCCTTTGGTCTCGAGCTTGTGACGTTTTTGGTTCGGTCCGAGAAGCCTAGCCGAGACTCCCATGGGTCCGGCAATGGTTTTCTTTTCTTGATGTTATTTACTTGTTATTATTGTTGTTGTTGTTGTCGTTAAGTGTTGTTGTTGTTGTTTTGTTCTCGGCCGAAGGGTAGAAAGAGAAGCCGAAGCCATTTTGGTCTCGGCAAGGGTATTTTGGTTTGGTATTTCATTGGCGAAGTGTTTAAGGGGAGTCGAGACTGTTTAGGGTCTCGACCACATTGTATTTGGTGAAAAGGATAATGTGAATTGGTTGTGAATTTGTTAGAATGACGGGGATAGGATTAGACGAGTGCCGTAGTCGGCCTCGAAGGGATTGAAGTTGTTGAGAGGTTGGTTATGGATTTGGTCGACGTATAGTCGAATGTGGTTATTGAAATTTGGACATTGTGGATATGTATTATGACCTTGTGCGGGGTCGGGGTCATCTTGACTTACTAGTCAACGGTCGACTTCGACAAACGCCGTGACATTGGACCTAGTTGTAAGCCGGGACGTGATTACCCGGACTTGTGACTCGAACATATATAATAACTCGTTGAATATTTAATAAAAATCGCTAACTAACTTATATATATACTATATATATATATATATATTATATATATTACTATACTATATTATATATACCCTATATAGTATATATATATATATTATATATCTATATATAGCTAGTAATATATCCTATATATATATATATGGTGGGAATCATCTCAGCTCACAATTTTTTGTAGCCAAATCCCTAAATTTCACTGTATCACCATTCTCGCTGGCTCCTGCACATCTCTGGTTCTGGTGGGTCCCTGAATTAATTTATTTGTTGGGTCCTGAATCATTTTTTGT